>JAODLC010000036.1:16891640-16907571 GCA_026781145.1 Hippopotamyrus pictus | reverse complement strand
CACACACACACACACACACACACACACACACACACACACACACACCTGCTCCCGAAAGCAGGAGTAATAAGATGGATTGAAAAACCATACAGTTCACGTGCTTCTGCTTAATTTTACCGGTTGAACACGTTTAAATTCCTAGCTTCAATTTATATGCAGTGATGCGTGTGTGGGAGTCAGGGTACTTATTTTATTTTATGTAACTGTGCTGAAGGTAACGTTTCCCAGACCTTGGAAACGGTCACTTGTTTTCATTTATATAGTATAAACTGACTTCCACGGTCCGTTGGCAACATCTACCAAGGGGGAAGTAGCCCGTTCTGGGCTGGGCACCCTACAGAGCAGGGTTAGGGTCTAATCTTTAAAAAGATGTGTGATGCACACAGGTAAGGAACCTGAAAAGAATGATAACACGGTGTTATGAATAAATAGCTAATAAATGCATAATAAATGTATGGCACTTTACCGTGAAAAAACACGTGAGGTTTGTTGGGGGGACGTCGTGTCGGATGTCTGCTGCTTGTGAATTATAGTTCGTAAAGGTTGTTCCTGATGTTGTTTCTCTCCTCAAAACGTAAGCTTGCATTTTGCACACACTTCTCGACTTTTTCGATCCAGGACGCGTAGACATGTTTGGGGGTGTTAAATGAGCGCTTTTTTATTAGAGAAGTTAAACACGGAAGAACAGCAAAAGCATTCGGCGCATAAGACCGGGAGCGCTAATCTGCTGCTTTTCGCGCATAAACCGACTGTAATTGTTCTCGATACTGTATCTGTAAGTCGCGTTGGAGTAAATCTGCGTTTCCGACTCGTGTTATACAGGCGAATATACTGTAAAATGTCTTAATTTGTGCAGTAAAACCCCTCTTTATAGTTTCTTTAGGCCCTGCATCCTTGACATGACCTTTTCCCACAAGCCATGAGAATCTGGATTTAATCTCGGCTATCTTTTTTGACCGAATAATATTATTTATTAGACTTATGCCTTCTTGGTTTTATGAGATATCCGACTGCTTTATTTAGGTTTAATGTTTTGAAGATTTATTCATTTCCGTTTTATTTTTATTTCACTTTCTTTTTAAGATAAATAAAAAGAGTAAAACCTACAGTATTTTTCTGCATCTTTAAAGCTGCAAGAAATTAATATACAGTACTTCTAATTTAATTAAAAATACGTTCATCTTATTATTTATTATGTAGTCAATAAAAATGCTTGTTTTAACATGAGGGTGTTTGAAACTCCCCTTAATTCAAAAGATAAGGAAAAATCTGAATTTTACTCCAGTGTGCTGTCCTCTGATATGAAGTTCCTGTCTTGCTGACATGCCACAGCTAAGCGTGTCGTACTGGATTCACAGTATTGCTGTTTGCTGTGCTTTTCATGTGAGGTGTTGGTTTTTAGACCCTTAACAGCATTTTTGGTTAATAGATGTACTATCGTGTCTGCTTCACACCACGGATTGGCTGCTCTTTAGGAGTGTTTCATATGGAGTCTGTGAAAGACAAATTGTCATCTCTACAAATATTACTTGCCTTATACATTAGTATAAATTGTATACCATACCCTGTGTAAATACATTTCTTTTTATATGCTTATTATTTAACTCAGTATTGTCTACCTGTACACTTTATCCATTGAATACTGAATATGCAATTGTCTAATGTATATGTAAAGTAAATATATAAATCCCTCTAATATTTTACAAGCTTTCCGAATGCCCATAATGTAACATTTAAAATGTCAATGTTAGTTTCATTTTAAATAAAGTGGGTAATATTGACAGTCTTGTTTTTGTCTGCAACTCTAAAAGGAAGGTAAAATGTATTTATTTTTTCTTTGAGGCTATTAAAATAATGCAAACACAAATACTCCTGTCTGCTTATGCATGCCTGGGTCCAGCAACTCCGACACATTGTTATTCTACGTGATTTATTGTGGTTATTATATATGTAATAAGATATTTGGGACAGCCTGTTGCTTCTGTCTTCTGTGGGCAGGGGCTCCTGTCTTGATGGGTGTGGACTTTCCATGGTCTGTCTGTGCTGTACTGGTTTTCCCCGAGTCCCCCCCTCCAAAAAAAAAGAAATGGTGAACTTATGTGTATGTGTGTCCTGTGATGGCTAAAACATTAAAACCAATATCTAACATTGCTCCAGGAAGGATATCCATTGTTATAAATGGTTCTGTGACAAGCTACAGCCTTCTTCAAAACCGTCAGCTAAGGAAAACAATAGTTATGGAATATCCGTTTGCCATGACCTGTTTTATGTGACAAGTTAGCGGCAAAGAATTTCATTAAAGCTCAGCTGCAGTGACAGCCGGCAAATCTGTGACACGCAAACAAGATGCACGTATTCCGTGTAACATTTCAACATACGTAAAGATTTATTGAAGAAAGCTAGCAAAATATACATACAATGTCTCTTTCAATCTTGAGTGGAATTTGTTGTTTATTGTTATTCTTTCTTAGAGGTGGAACAGCATGTGGTTTGCAGCCTGCTGCCCGATTCCTGCTTCTTTATAAAAGGCGTCGTGCTCTGTACACATTCAGACGGTGTCATATAGACCACAGAGCCCTCAGCAGAACATCGTCAGGTCGCTCTTCCGACATCCCACCTGGCAGCACATGTCCGTGATCACCTTCTCCAGGGTCCGGCGGGATGGATCCCTCCTGGAGCCGTGGAAAAGGGCCTGGAGCCTCTTCTGCTCATTGCCGCCCGCATCTGAGGGACAGTGACATTAATGGATCGGAACCACCGTCGGCCAATTTCGTTTTGCATTGTTTCTCCAGAATTAGGTATGTCCTCATTTTTGTTCTGCTAATAGTTACTGCAGTTTGATTAAATGAGACCCAGTTTGTCATGAATACATGTTTGTTTAAAAAAAGACTGAAACTGAATGATTTGTGGTTTTTGGTATTAGTATTATTTTGTTTTGTTTTTTTTCGTATTTCCATTGTTTTGAATTGCAGTTCGCGTCATCATTATTAACATAATTTTTCTTTATATGACCCATTCCTTGTTTGTTTATGTCTGTTGGAACTTTGTTTCGGTTAATCATAGTTTAAAAGTTGATCGACTTAGATTAAATAAGGCAAGCAGAGCCTGGTTTGAGATGATTCAGCACCTTATCATGTTACACCCTCATCTCAGTTGTTGTCTACATGGCTGTGTAATACCTGACTGTGGTGATTCTCTGTCACGAGTTATTTGTGATCCTTCTATCTTGTCTTTAATTGCGTTCAGCTTCGCAATTAAACATGTCTGGCACCAGTCATATGTCATGTAATTCGATCAGATAGAAATTCTTCTACCAGTGACCTTCCAGATGTTGTTTTCCAGTCTGAAAGCGATCCATCAGAGACAGTAACCATACACATCAACCACAGTAATACAGGCAAAGCATTTCCAGGATAAACCCCTGCTCTGCTCGCCTTCAGAAGAGAAGCTGGCTGCAGATTTATAAAAAGATCCAATTTTGAGTTTAGTTAAAGGGCTTTTCTTGTGCTTTAGGTTCAAGTCCTTGACAGGAACATGTTGGACTCGGTGCCGGTCGACCCATTAGGCGACACTGGTGGTACCACAGGAGATTTTGGGCCCCATGACAGCATATCATATTGGGCCCTCAGCCTAGACCCATCCAATTATGTTCCAAATGTCACTTGGAACCCCCCCCCCCATGACAATGGCAGTGAGGGTGTCCTCAGGGCAGCACATGGGCTCCAACCTGCACTGGCTGTTCCAGCCATTTTCCATTAGCTACCCATCAGCATCAAATATCAAATTAACAAAAGCATAAGTGTGCAAGATACCGTTGACGACAGTGTCGCTTCTATAGATAAACAATTAAAGATGAAGACGTTCACCAAGTCCTCTCCCACACCGAACGGCCGTTCAGATGACGGGCACTGGACTGACCTTGGGATTCCTGGAGAAGGAACCTCCTCCATCTGGATGCGCCGCATGTGTAGATGATGGCGCGGAAGAATTCCCGGCCGCACAGCTTCACCACGCTGACCTCGGCCTGGACCGGGAAGGCCGAAAAGAGGGCGGCCAGCAGCAGGAGAGACACTAGTGCTTCCTTCATGGTGGCTCGAGGTCCCTCTGCAAACATGTACTCTGTGACCCCTCTCCCGTCCCATATATATACACACGCGCCTCACACATGCACTCTCCTCCGTTGCCCATTGGCTGAGGACCTCTTGTCCTCCATCTGTGCCAAGCCCATCCAGACAAATTGCTTTATGTTTCCAATTATCTTAACTCTGCCATTTAAAGATTCCAAAACTGACTTCTGTTAGTCATTTAGTTACAACTCAGCCCTAAGCTTCCATGAAAATCACTATTTCTTTCTTTAGAATCTATTTCTTTCTTTAGAGTGTCTTATTTAAAACCTGTCACAAAGTTTTCAAATTACTTAAAGCATCTGTATCCTGCTGTGCAAACAACTCATTCAGTTTATTTCTCCAGGGATCGATAAAGTTTGTCTGGTATCAGATATTTTACACTTTAGTGTATAGGTCTTGATCATAAACTACTTACAAAAGTCAATCACATAAAGCTTTTATGGGAAGCAAATTGATGTAATTGTTTAAGTCCATCAATCTTCCAGTTATTTACTCAATGAAGGTCTACAGGGTGTATTTTGTCACTTGACCTCTTTCCATGGATATAATCTGAAGCATGTATAAACACAGAAAGGAAGCAGAAGATGAAGTGACTGACGCTCACTGAGCCCGAGTGATGCGGTATGATGCTGATCACGGTTGCCATGGTAACACCAAAAAAACAGACACACAAGCTTCTGGGTGTTTTTCATTTGAAATCCACCAAAGAAGATTCTCATGGCATAAATAAGTAAAATACGTCTCTTTTCGACCAATTATTTTTAAAAATGACACCAGTCATATTTCTTCGCTGTTGCACTACGTGGTTTTATAGAGATGCTTTGAAAACCTGAACTTTTTAAAATTCAATAGACAAGGATAATGGCAACATCTGTCTGTGGGCGAGTTCCAGACAAGTTGTACCCTAATTTTATTGTGATTCCTGAGAGGAGACTCTCGGTCTGGCAATGACAGAATAGAGATGGTAATTGCATCATCATTTTTATTTCGAATCCGCAGCACATAAACAACCTCAAGATTTCATTTTAGTTACAATTGGACTGAAGGCTTGTTCTGATGATCTCCTCCAATGCGCCCGCCTGCAAAATCAGATGACGTCAAGTGAGAGTTTGTCACAGTGGATTGACAGGTGGGGCTGTATAACCTCATCAGGGAACCCTTATCGAACTTATAGGACACGACTGCAGATGCATCAAGAATGTGTATCAGTATGATACACTTCTTCTCATTTCTTTAAAATTAAACCTTCAAAACAGATTTAAAACCTCAGGGACACAGAATGCTTGTATTTTATTTTCCAATCCTTGGGTGAAACATTGATGCAAAACTTTGACAAATGTGGGATGAAGGATCAAAAAGCAGTCTATTAGTAGAAAAAAAACATTCTCTTGCTACTGTTACTACAACCTGTTTTCATCAATATAAAACTGAAAATGCCTTGACTAGTTAAATCTCCCATAGTTTTTCACGTGTTCCAAAATGATAAAATGCATACAAATAATTAAATGCATACAAAACAATGATATGTACGTTTGCTATTTACTTGTCACCCATTATGAGTGTTTTTCCAATTTACCTGCGAGTCTCCAGCACCCAGATTGTTCAGCTGACAGACGCCGACGTGGCCGTCGCTGTCCCCCAGCAGAACACAGTCTGTCTGGGTGGCGGACAGCAGCGAGGTGAGTTTGACCCCCGGGCGTGTTGAGCTCACGATGGTAGGGTCCAAACTGAGGGGCCACGAGATGTCATTGAGTGTGCGAGCGGTCGACTTAATGTAGAACTGTGGTAGTGGCAGGCCCCATGTTGGAAAGCATGTATAGAATTTGCATTGGGTGGGGCAGTAATTGTGATAGAGTTTGGGGAGGGGGGCATGTCCACTTACATGCTGGCACCGAGGTCCCAGATCTCCAGCCGGTCCTTGTTTACAGCAGCGAAGACAGTGGTCCACCTGAGGGACCACGAGACATCAAACACGGCTCTGTGCAGGGAGGTGAAGACCAGCACGGGGGTGAGCAGGTCCTGTCTCCACAGCCGGATGGTCCAGTCCGACGAGCAGCTCAGGAACACGTCAGGGCAGGAGGGGGACCAGGTAACCTTGTACACAGGGCCCTAAAAGTTGACGTGACATTTAGTTTGGTGAAACCTTGCTACAGCACTGAGGAGTGTTCTGTTATCAAGGACTTGTAGAGTGTGTTCGTGTGTTTGTGTGTAGAAGTATCACACCTACTTTGTGTGATGTGTACGTCTCCAGATATTGTTCGCTGTTAGAGCAGGAGCACTTGTGAATGTGACCCTCTTCTGTGCCGACCAGGTAGATATTTGGGTCCTGGAACATAAAGAAAAGCCAAGAGGTGCAGGATTGTCAGGGCATCATACCAGCAGCGAACGCAGGGAAGACGAGTAAATAAAGAAACCACTCGCAGGACCTGTTCAGCTCAGGAAGTCCTCCACTGCGGCTGAGCCGGTGTTTCTTAGGGCTAATCACAGACAGAGGTTTTAAAGACACTGTGCTTGAATAGACAATGAATGCCAAACTGACAAAATGGTACCCAATGCCCCACCCCCTTATGGCTGCCCAACCCTTTTCTGGGCCCTAAAACAAAATTTTAATTGCAGCTGCTTATAAGGAGCAGATTAAATTGGCTAAGTCGAAGGGGAGGGGGATCCTAAAAGTCTCCCCCCTTATGGGAAACCCTGACCTGACATTTCACCCAAAAAGGGGGCATTCTTAGATGAGTCACAGTGCTGCAGAGCGCAGACGGCCGGCCTCTCTTTGTGCTCTAGCCCCAGGCAGTGCCCTCGCTGGCGTCTGGAGGTCGCATGCTCCCCCCCCCCCCCCCCACTGGGGTTTGTCATTCCCCGTGTCTGTGCCGCATGGGTGTGATTGATGTCTGCACCAACCCTGTGGGTCTGTGTGCTTTTGATGGCTGACATCACACAACAGTCATAACCATTTCTAATTCCAGGAATTGGCTGCCATGTACAGCCTGAGTCCCATGGCCAGACTACCAAGGCTGCCTCATCGCTGCCTCATCGCTGCCTCATCGCTGCCTCATCGCTGCCTCACTCCACCAGCGAAAAAGCATTATTCCCTGTGGTATTTGAGGCTACACATAAATAACTAAAATTAGTGTACAAACACTAAGCAGCCTTTGGAAGTTCATGTATTTTATTTATTTGTAGAAATATATTAAATGTCCATATGCTTCTGAGATTCTCCTCCTACCTGGCAATATCCTGTGAAAAGCAACAGAACTACCCAGAAGACCAGAAGTGATACTTTCCTATTTGCCTTTGAGTGACCATTTGGTCCTCCGAGCCTGCAGGGGTCAGTGTGTCTCCCTGAGGGCAGCCGTGAGTTACGAGCTCTCACCTTGGGATGGAAGTCGAAACAAAGCCCAGCGGTGTGTCGAGATACGTATGCCTCACTCCTGCGCGGCTTCTCCCCTCCCGGTTTCCTCACTGCCTGGTTCCCGATCCTCTTCAGCTTGATCAGATCTGTAAAGAAAGCGATACAACAAAAAATGCTAATGCTAATGCTACCCAAACAGGGTGGCTGTACTCATGCTCAGCTCTTCCGGAACAGTAATGTAACATTCAGTAACACTAACCCATGCAATGAAGGCCTTTCCTGAGGATCCATCTGCTGATCCTGCCATCCGCAGACACAGAAACAAGAGTCTCGCCTTTGTCCTCCCCCCACGGACCCCTGTCCTGGTCAGTCCACTTCACCTGCCACACAGGGCCGCTGTGTCTGTGTGGGCATTCGCTTGAACAAACAGAGACATGACAGCGGTTCTTTAACAGGACAGCCTTCGGGATGATTCCGCCCCAGCAGAATACAATATGTACAACGGTTTTGGATACAAAGATTCAGCCATTTTTGGCACTTAACAAACAATCCGGCGGTTGTGAAAATATTCTGATTTTTGATCTGATTGAACTAAGCAAAAACGGCCATTTTTCATTGACTGGGCTGCTAAATGAATAAACTGGATGACTATAATAGCAATAAATGAATTTCTTTATTTTCTTGTGTTAAATAAAATTTGAATAGCGTCGATGCCAAGGACCTAGGTTTGGTTTCAATATTGGTCGGGACCAAATCACTCCTGATCCCCCTGGCCCCCTAAACACACACATTACTCCCAAAATATTGGTAGGGACATGACCCTACTGTCCATACCCAAATCTGCACCCTTGGTTGATACACACCTGTAATTATAGAACGACAGCTCAGGACTCTCACCTGCTGTCCAGGACCGGAGTCCTCTCCCGGCTCTGCACGCTGAATACGGCTACGCTGCCGTCGTTCATGCCCGCGGCGAGCTGGCCCGGATGACTGGCAGAGAAGTCCAGAGCCGTCACACCACTCTGACTGGGGAATACCCTCTCTGGCCACTAAAGTCAGCAGACAGACAGACATCAAAACTCATACTATCTAAGAAAAGACCAAGGCTTCTGCTGTAGCAATGTTAAGAAAGAATAACAGAAAGTTGCTCTTGTTCCGATACCATGGGGTTCTTCAGAGACCAGCAGCAGATCAGGCCTGGTTTCTTATTCTTCAAGTCAAATTGCCCATATCCCACAGCCAGAAGATCCTGGATTGGAGAAAAATTAGAATTTAATTTGTCATTGATTGGTCTATGCAGAGCAGTTTGTAGCCAAAGCCCAGCAGCGGGAGTGGGAGGAAGCCAAGGGGCTGTACCGGGTTCTTCTTGTTCCAGGCCATGCTGCTGACGCTCTGGCCCACCGTCAGCTCGCAGCTGAAGGACCACAGGAGGTCCAGCGCAGGAGCTGGAGGGACGGTGCCCATCTCTGCCCCCAGCGTCTCTGAAGGCTTGTGAAGAGTGTCGGGGTCTAATGAGCAGGACACGAAGGCGGCCATGTCCATCAAAGCAGACATGTCCATCAAAGCAGACATGTCCATCAAACCAGACATTCCCATCAAACTAGCTTCACTTTCATTCCTTTTCCCGTTTTTCCTTCCAGTGCTTTTCATTGGAGTAAAGTAGTTTGGCCTCTCAGATACGGTATGTGGACATTACTGCTGTATGTTATTATGTGTTGTTAGAGCTGAAATCCAGATAGCTACCTGTACATTTATATACAGACATGACTATTATATGCCATACAATTGGTCATTATATATAGACATTTACATATAGATGTAACTTGTATGCAACGTAACTGGCAGTTATATGTAGATATTTATATATAGATGTGACCATTGTATTTTACACATTGGTAGTTATATGTAGATATTTATAGTGTACACAGACATGACATATTTTACGTTTTGGTAGTGAGGCGCTGTCCCCCGCTGCCCCGTACTCGCCTTTCAGCACCGGGAGCCGGCGATAGGCCGCCAGCCTGGCCTGGAAGATGTTCTGCAGGACGACCCTCTCCATCACGCACAGGTCCTGCTGAAACTTCTCGGACTGGAGCAGGAGCTGAGGGCTGGCCTTGTCCTCGCTCTTCGTGAAGAGGGCCGCCGTCTCCTTCTGGGAACTCAAGCTGCTTGCTGAAGTACAGAGGTTTTCATAGATCATAAAGCTGCCTTCGCAGCTTGCACTCCTGCGCTTTGTCACAGATTTTCTAGAAGCAAGGCGGCTTAAACACAGGTGCCTTTCCTAGGGTACAACAGCAGGACAATCAATTTCATCTGCTACATCCTGCTTGTTCCATAAATCCTATGATACTTTTGCTGGTGGGTGATTTACTTACACAAAAAACAATTGGTTCAGAGAGATAACCAATCAGATTGTATAAGAGGTGCCTCCAAGCAACTGGAGAAGGCAGGACCAAGACATCTGATTGGTTGGTCCCACCTCCTCTACAATCTGATTGGTTGTCTCGCTGAATCAAACATTTTTCTTTCTACTTTGAGAGCATCTTTGTCCAAGTAAAGCTCCCATAAGCAATACTTTCTTCTAGGAAATCAGTCTGTGTCACCAAAAATCTTAAAAAAGAGATTTTTTTTTTTCCCTTACCCATACTTGTACTGCTTAAAACAGACATGGTTCTCTCTGGAGTCTTGCTTGATTCATGGCTTTGGCTCGAGATATTGTCAGGGCTGGTAGACTGATCTGCAGATTCTGTAGCCTCCCCGACTCCGCCATCGCTAGAGTAAGTGTCATACATGTCCCATGTGGTGGCCGTGACGGCTGCAGAACGTGCATCAACGTGGTTAAGAGCATTAGGAACTCCACTCACAAGGTTCTTAGCGAAGGTGTGAAACGCAAATGTACTTACCTGCGTCAGCCAATGAGACGGCCTCACTCTGGAGCTCCTTCGTTTTTAGGGCCCCGTTAAAGGTCTGCATCCCCCTTTCTACATATTTGTCATTCCCCATTTTATTTTTACAGAGATCTATGTAAGCCCTGTTTCTCTCTCTGCAAATAATGGAAAGAAATCATTTCGCAATTTAGTAAATGTGATTACCAAACTGGGATTTGACACAATTCATGGATTTCAAAGATGAGATGAGACAATATACTGATTTACAGAGCAAATACAGTACAAGAATGCGGTATAAAATCAATGTGCTGGAAAGTAATAAGTCTCTTTTTACAGGTTTTGAAGAAGTCGCCTTGTCCCATAGAGGTTCTGTAGCTGAAGAAGTAGCATATTGTGCTAATAAGTTAAAGGTTGGGGGTTCAATCCCACGGAACGCACATAAAAAACTGCAACCCTTCTAGTTGCTTTAGGAATAAGTGTCAGGTAAGAAGTAAGTGTGCAGTAAGCAGATGAGTGCAGTTATGGATTGACTGACATTCGACTGAACATCAGCAGAGTCAGAAGGACCACGATCACCTACTTCACGCTCTCAGCTTCTGCGGCGTCCACTGACACAGAGACGGCAGGCATGTCAAGTAACCAGAAGGTCCCCGTTTCCGTTAGATACCTTTCCACTACATCGTCCAACATGTCTTCTTGCATCACTTCTTTTCCTTCCTCCTTTTTCACCTGCAGGTCTGAGTAGATGTATGAAGAATTAATGACAGTCGCTAAATGTTTTGCCGACTTCACCTCTGAATTCATGTGCATTCTCTGATGTGAAATCTGAACTCCGTTATGAACTGCTGATGTTTTCATTCACCTACCCTGAGTTCTGTAAGAGGAAACCTGGACTAACTCTGGTTCCCTGCAGTCTGCTCCGAACCCCTTACAATCAGAATCTTGTGTTGATTGATGGTGTTATCATTAATAGTAAAAGTGCATGCATTAACCTGATAGGCTGACTGAGATGGTACATTTAGTAGACGAGTCCTCAATTTCGTCATTCAGTGATTCCATCGTGGACTGGCTTGATCTAGACATGGCGCTGCTTTCTAAAACAGACCTGAAATAGAGGATGAGGTTTGATAAAAGCATGCATAATGAACTACATTTACTTTTTATTTATTTAACAAATGCTTTTGGGTGACCAGTAACAAATAAACAAGCCACTGGAATGATATATTGGGGTTTGTCTTCGCACACTTAAATGGCTTACCTGGTAAATGGCCCAGCAAAACTGGTATTGGTGGTTTGGAAAGTGGTGGAAAGGAAATCCAAGACACTTGCGCTGGAGGTGTCTTGAGCAGCAAAGATTCTGGTCTGTCGGGGCTGCATAGTGGCTGGGTCAGGGTGGCAGAGGGGACGTGGGGTGACATCATTGCCGTTTTCATCGAAAACCTGAGAAGGAAGCAGCCAGCATCATGCTGAGCCTGTCGTGTGAGGCGAACTCATTTTGTTTGATGGACATCCGTCCGTCAGGCAGTGGCCGTGCACCTGCAGGGTTGTGGTGCAATTCCACTCCAAGCTCTGTGGCCGTAGCTGATAGACATTAAACAGGTTAAGGTGATAGACTAGAAATGTATTTGGTCTCCCCATACAGGCTCAGATATTGCATTTCCAAAACTTTTAACCCATAAAAAAAAATCTCCAATCTCCCGGGGTGTCAAATAAATAGCTGGTCCTGTGCTTGGACCCCAAGCTCTGCTCTCATCTGTGTCTGAATCTCTCAAAGGGGATCATGATAGGACATGTGCATAGAAGCATTCCACCACACCTGTACTCATACTTCATTTGTATTTCATGTGTTTGTGCCTCTGCATGTTCCCTGTGATGAACTGGCATCCCACCCCTCTTGTGTCTTAGGCCTCCTGGATGGATTCTCGTCACGTTGACTAGCGGGACGCCACCGCAGTACCTGTGCGCCCTGTCCTGTCACTGGAGCCGGACCTTTTTCCAGGAGCCTGCTGTCTCCCGCCAGGCTGAAGCTCTTCCGGCTGTGTGAGGTGGCGGCCCTCCGCGTGTTAACGCGAAGGAGCCCGGACGTGGACCCAGCCGTCTTCCGCGACGACCTGAAAGAGGGAGACTTCAACTGGAGGAGGTACAGTTATGTTAATTTAATAGGGGCAAGGGGTGAGTTAGTGAAAGTTGCATTGCCATTAAAAGGGGTGTCGAGGAGGGAGTCTCATGATATCACACACACAGAAGGACGTGAGTCCAATACATTTAGATTTTCATTATATTCACATATTTTCAAATGTACATTATCAGGTGTCATAACTAACCTCTTAGTAAATACAGGGTAATGATACGCTACCAGCTTACAAGTTAACAGTTAGTTAAGAAACAGTAAAGAAAGCTAATAAAGAAATTTGGCAATTTGTCAATAAAAGCAGGCTATATAAAAGTCAATTAACTGAGCTGCTTAGAGTACTGGGTACAGGTAAGTACTTACGGGGTTACTTTAAGCGTCGCTTTCCTAAGTTTTTCAGTGCTGGTAGACATTTTATTTATCTCGGCAAGAAATAGAGGATTTCTAGATAATGGATTTTAGATCGTTCGCAAGCTGGCCGGAAAAGATGCGGGGTCGGAAAGTTCCGTGCGCATGTTTTGCGGTTACCATGGCAACAAGCAGCGCCCACAGAGCGGAAGCCCGTGCGCGAACTCTAGCTGCGTTTGTTGTGGATTCAGTAATACTCTTTCATTTATTATACCAAAGCCGTTTGATAGCAGAAAAGGCCGCTTGAAAACTATTGCGAAGATATATTCCTGACCGATGCCTAATGTCAGGGCGCATTACGGAATAGCCTGTATGACACTGCGTCGGGAGACGATTTATGAGTTATGTACTTACTGTTTATCAAGTAAATTGTTTTAGAATAATGAAGCAACGATTAAGCTGCACATGTATCGGAGGGAGGATAATAATTAACATAATTTATTTGCTGCTATCCATTGCACTCCGCCAGTACACACTAGAAATTCTGCAAATCTTAAGTATATACATATTTTAACATTTCATTTCTGTTCATTTGACAGTGAGAAAATGGATGAAATAGTAATCACTTAGGGAACATTCTAGAGGCATTATATGCATTAGAAGAAGCGAAAATGTGCGTGTAACATGTTTACTGTGGATCTGGTCTTTTGCATGCTTAGCTGCAAAACTGGAAACGAACTGCACAGGACGTAAAATAGTAAAAATGTTGTTTAGCATAAATGTTTATGTGCAACTACGTAAAGTAATATGTAATGTTTGCAGCAATGATGGTAAGATCCACTGATTCGTATCGGTGCACCGGCATGAAAGTTCACGATGCGACTTTCCCGTTTAAAAAACTGCACTTTGGGATGAACTCTGGATTCATCGTTTTCTAACATATTTCCACCGGTAAAATTCGATTTATATTTTAGTAGAGGCTCAATGCCTTTATTATTTAGAAATATGACCAATAATTTTGACCAGTAATTGTATATTTGGGCCTAGACTGATCCCCCCCCCCCCCTTAATTGTATCTGTATCACTTTGAATTAGCGTAATATCTTTTACATTCCATTGTATCGCGTAGAATCACATTTTGCTGAATCAGATCGTGTCCAATCGCGCTGCATCGCAATAGCGGTGAATGACATCGTATCGTATTAACAGTTGTTTCATATGTATCATTCATGTATCGGATCATTGACAATGAATCGAGACGTGTGTCGCATCGGCCTCAGTGATAGAGATGCCTATCCCTAGTTTGCAGTATTCAGAACTCCAAAAAAATATATAAAAATACCACAAAGGACAAAGTAAAAATATCCAAATGAAAGACACATTACAGTGAAATGTAGAACTGCCAAAGTCAAAGAAGAATATTCATTCTGCCCCATCATCATGTCTCAGGCCTGGGTAAGGACTGAGAACTTCATCTACCCCACAGGCAATATCATCTCTTGCAAGACAACGAATAATCCATTGTGACTCATTCACGATCCATACCTAGAAATTCAACTCACCTGTGACACTTGCACTGTCATCCTGCACATATTCTCTGTTCTAGTCACTCGATGGTTTCTCCACATGTTTAGATATAGGTGTGAAAATTTTTGAGTCATTGGGTTATCGAGTCATGTTGATTACTGTATGCTGGCTGTTTTTTTGCAGCCTATGTTTACTATTTTGCATCAAAGTTCACCACGGTGGAAAATATGTTTTGATGAATGAGAATATGTTTTAAGTTTTGGAAGAAGGGTGATTCGGATCTGAAAATTGTATCTAACTAGGTGAACACAGCTTTAAGTTTTTCCAAATGAGTGACAGATTTGATAAATGAGTTTTTGCAATTGAGGGGTTTGTCTATAGCTCTATACCATGAGTAAGAGTGAGTAAGAAATATCTATGTTGGTCGCCAGGTGGCAGCAGTGGAAAGAATTATTTTCTCGATAATGGCGACTTATTTTTTCGATGGTGATAACTTTGCTTTTTATTAAAGAGAATGTTTCAGGTCGTCAGACTTTATTGATTATTGATTTGACGCATTAATATATCAGTAATTTGATCGGACGCAATTATCCAGGTCACTAAAAGAAAGGCTCTGAACGGACGCTTTACAATAATCAAAAAGCCACATTGCAAAGAAAGTATCGATTCATCTATAGGGTATAATGCACATGGAACCTATCCCAGGAAGTGCATGCGTTTGCCAGGACTGACGGAGTGCTGGTCTGTCGCAAGGCACACACACACAGACACACACACACACACAGAACTACACACTGTAAACTGCGCGAGGAAACTATAGTACGGTGTGATTCTACTCGCTGTAACAAAAAGTATGCGTTTTTTAAACATCTGCCAGAATTTCGAAACGGAACTCACGTATTTTTAAAGCAGGTGGTTTATTTAGTTCTCTGTATCCCAAAACCTTCACTTTGACATCGAATTTCCATTAAGTCTGATGTACCATCGAAAATCAATAAGCAATTACAACTTATCTCAGATAATCGTCTCTCTAAATCAATTTTGGTGTCCTTTGCGGGAGTAAGCCCACAAATGCATATTATTATCCATCCATCCATCCATCCATCCATCCTGTTTTGCAACCGTTCGTCGTATTCAGGGTAAATTCTGTCATTTAATTGCCAGCATACAAAACTATAACTTACTGAAACTATAAAAGCAGTGTGCGAAAATCCCGTCAATATTCGGGGGGGGGGGGGGTGCCCATCTCCCTATTGTTGCACAATACCGATCTTGAGACCCCCTTAAAATTTAACTTTTAAGGCTTTCAGAGGGTCTCATGGGTTAATCGGGGGTGTCGGACCCCCCGTATTTTGTACACTGTATAAAAGTACATAATTGTCAATCTTATTCCTGCATCCAGCCATAAAACCGCAATCCTACTACTGACTACTACAGTAAAACCGGTCTAAGTCGACACTCGCGGGACCAGCTTAAAAGTAACGACTTAGAGAATTGACGAAATACACCTAAGTCGACACTTTGGCGACTTATGTTTATCTCGCCGTTTTGTCGACTA
>JAODLC010000036.1:16880592-16891540 GCA_026781145.1 Hippopotamyrus pictus | reverse complement strand
ATCAGGACTTTTGCTTGAGCGTCGACTTGTGCACATTGACGAGTTACAAGCCGGCGACTTAGACCAGTTTTACTGTAATTACAAACATGCTCCAGAAGCTCTGGCTCAGCGTAACCTGCGTTCAGCTGTTCCATCACCTCATTCCTATACCAGACAAAAACTGCTTCCAATCTCACGAGACAAACAAGCAATCTCAATATTGAAAAGAGGCCAAAAATACACAACACTCACCATAACATGCATACAACAGTAACTGAAATTTTGGATTCTAAAGTTTTTTTTTTAATCATTTTTTTGTGTGACAGTAAATTACTCCTTATGGCTTGTAGCACATTTCAGACAAATCATTGGATACTGGCCAAAAAATTACATGAAGCGATTTAATTTAAAAATTTCTTAAATTAACTTAGCTAGCAAAGACGGCTGAAATTAGCCAGCAAGGCAGCTAGTGAACTAATGTGTGAATCTGAAGAAGAATAAACTAGCCTATAAAAAGCCTGAAAAGCACAGGCTGGATACTGTTTTAGATTTCACCCGCAGTTTCCATCGAGAGGACCCCTGTCGGTGAATAAGTAGCGTTGCTTTGGAAAACCAAGAAAAAAATGCTACTTTGGATCATTCCTACTTGCTGCCATCAGACGCAGTAATATTGCCTCCAGACTTGCCGCTTCACACGCACAGCCGTAATAGGATGAAGTCAGGCGAGAGCCGCGAGACCGACACCCGGCATCTCACCTGACGGGGCTGACCATGGTACCACGGGAGTCAGTAGTGAAGAGGATGCTGACAAAATCTGACAACATTATGAATAATTCCGCCCATCTATTGATTTATTATTATTATTATTATTATTATAACATTACATAACTAATTAATTAATACTATGTAATATGCTGTTTTTTCAGGTTTCTATTTGTGTACTCTGTATTTTTAATTTGCATCACATTTATTTCTTCGCACTGTGTAGTGTCTTTGCATCTCGCTACATTTATGTTCATTTGTGCTCTATACATATTTGCCGCTGTATGATGCACAAGAATTTCCCTCTGGTATCAATCAAGTTAATGTAATCTAATTTAATCTAATCTAAAATAGGCTAATTGAACTGCAGCACCCCTTGTGCAAGATTTTAATAGCATTTAAAAAGTATTCAAAACAAACAACTTGTATAAGTTTTAAAAATAAATGCATGCTCACTTTATACCGAATGCTACGTGACAGTCAATGAATAAGATATAACCTTCATAACGCCAATACTGACGACCGAGGAACACAGGGGGATTCTGACGTCATGAATTAAGTGGGAAGGGGCGTTCATCCGGGACTTAGCGAGGGCTCCCCACGTGACCCCCTCAATAACAGCAAACATGGCGGAGGTAAGGAGAGAACTCTCAGTAGGCTAGCTAGCTAACGCAACATTTTTCCGAATAGTCTGCTGAGCTCAAAAATGAGTTCAGGAAACGGGAAATATCTGTGATGTAATTTTATTAATCTTCGCGTTCACCTTAGTGTGTTTTATTTGAGACTTAAACTTTTCCATACGTTGCATTTTATTTGGTAGCCATTCTTAAACTTAAATGAACCCTCCGTGCAGATTGCTAACCTAGCTAAATGCCACTGTCCTCACATTGTTTATTGTATTTGAAAATTAATTGCGGGGGGTTATTGCTTATTTTATGTTGAATGTGATAGTCACCGGACAAATCTTGCTCAGTTGTCCGCTTTTTAGTACTTCGAGCGGAATATTTTGGTGGCTAACGTTAGGTAATGGAATTTAGGCGCGCTTTTTGAGTTTAACTCCTACTTTTTTATCAACTTGGCCCGCTGTGGTTTCGCGGCGTTCTGGGTCCGCGATTCTTTCGGTGGTGTTTTTATATATTTTATCATTTCCATAGTATTGATGAAGAATCTGATTGATTTCTGTGTCGCAGAACTGTGTAATTTGCGATATGGGCTCCCATCATAACTGAACAGGGCTTGATGTCGCTTAATAATCACGAACTCGTTCATTTTGCGCTTTTTAAGATGACATTAAATTGGTTTGGGTGACTTTGTATTATAACTGCGCTGAAACATTTAAATATAGATTTAGGTTTCTGGCAGTACTAGTATTGGCCTTGTATAGGTAGCAAGTTATTTACGTACTGTTATGTGATTAATTGCAAGGAGTCTTGATCAAAGGGCGATTCATTCATTTCACTGCGGAATTGTAATTTTTTGACTACGTATTTTGAAATTTGTTTTCAAATTTGATAAGATGTTTATCTCAATTTTCTGAAACGTTAAATTTACAAAAATTTACAAGCACAACAACAATAGTTTTGTATAAGAAAAATAAAATGGTAAAAAGAAAAAACGAAAGTCTCTTTTGTTGGCCAGGGATGTCTATACTGTTTTCCTAAAAACAATCCTCGATGTCAGATAAATCTTGAACAACATTTGTAAACTTTAATTTTTTATTCACTAAAGGGATTGAAACATTAGCGCTCATGGGACTAGATGAGTGAACCCTTTAAAGAGCAAAGCCTTGGGGTGTGAATTAACTGAAGATGAACTGACACTCTTACAGACAGAAATTGAGCTATTAAATGAACATCAATAAGATGGTTTAATTCAGACCCAAATGATTGCGTTTTGATAATGGTATCAAAGCGTACTAGGGGCAGAGCCTGAAAAGCTTGTTTAAAGGCGGTGCTTAACAGGTATTTCGCTTTCATTACTATACATGATTCCTTGCTTTAATTTTTAAATAAATGGCATTTTATTTTTATTTCAGCCCTCCTTTGGGAGTTCAAGCCCAGCAGGTACAAATAAGCTTCATTATTTACAGTTTTTCCGTTTTATGGCACAGAGTGTTATTCCCCTGACAGCTTTAATATGCTGTCCTGTTCATCAGGAGGTTCAGCTGCCTCAGATGACCAAGAGTTTGATCCCAGCGCGGAGATGCTCGTTCATGACTTCGACGACGAAAGAACTTTGGATGAAGAGGAGATGCTAGAGGAAGAAACCAATATTAGCACAGAAATTGATGACCTTGCCCGTGTGAGTAGCCCGTTGTTGCATGTTGAGGTTTTAAATAGCCAGGGATGCACATAACTCGTACACAAGAAATTACCATTCATTTTAACCATTATATAAAAAGTGTACATTAGAAGGTTAAAAGGTGCCATTAAAAGGTTAAAATGCATGGTAATTTCTTGTAATAGCAGTATAGATGTGTACTTGTATGTGCATTTGCTCTGTTACACCAAGAAATTGCTAGACGTATTATTTTATCCGCCAGATGTGTACTTGGGTACCAGTTGTGTGCATCCATGGAAATAGCACTGGAATGTAATTAATCATAATGGCTCGGTCAGGCTAGGGAGTCTTGGTATATTATGTTGGTGTTTTGAGTCGTGTTAAGAAAAGTCACTAGTTTTTCAGGTTAGATTAGCATTTACCAATCAGCTATTGGATGTGAGTTTGCAGTCTTCTGATGATTGCAGTCGTGATGGAAATGTGCTTCACTTAAACCGTAGGAGGGTGAAATCCCAATTCAGGAGCTATTGAACATGTATGGATATGGGAGCGGGGGTTCGCCGGAGGCGGCCGAGGAAGAGGATGATGACAGGGAGGAGGAGGCAGAGGAGTACGCAGATGACGTGACGGACGAGAACAGCGGAAGCACAGGGGATCTGAACCGGCTCTCGGTCAGTGTTCCGGCGCCTTGAGCCTTTAGGGCGTTTAAACCCAGATGAGGTGGCACTTATAACCGTCCAGTTCTGGTGTGTTCGGCTTGTGCAGGGTGAGCGGGCAAAGGACATGTCGGGACAAGAGGACGAGACCCAGTCCTCGAATGGCGAACGGACCCCGTTCGTCTCCTCGCACGCGGAGCTGATCCGTCCACGGAGATGCAAGTACTTCGAAAGTATGTGACTATTCCCCGCGGGACTCCCGTGGGAGGTGGTGGGTCCAGTCGGTAGTCTGATAGGGCAGCGGTCTGTGTGGAAGTGGACGAGAACACGACGACCTTTCGTCGGAGTGTCTAGCAATCTGTTTGCATCTTCCAATTAATTAAAACATACCAAAGGCGTGTAGATGCGGTGACATGATTTGAAGTCAGCGATGCGCTAAATTTGCATTCACATAAAAAATGCGTCGTTTGATGCTTTCTTTCGCATTGAATAAATGCAGCATAATTATCAGCACATGCACTGACTGCGAAACGCTGTCACTTTCAGGCAACGAAGACGAATCAGAGGATGACGAAGATTATGTTCCCTCTGAGGACTGGAAAAAGGTACGTTTTATTAAGGAGCTGACATTTTTAAATGATGTCCTCAGGGGATGTGTGTGTAAAATGGTTTGAAATGCTGTTTCTCTCAGGAGATCATGGTGGGATCTATGTACCAGGCTGAAACACCTTCTGGGCTCTGCAAATATAAAGAAAATGAGAAAGGTGAGGTCTGGAGTAGACCAGGAAATTCCCCCGGGTGCTTCTCAACTGTGGTCTGTCCTCCTCGCTGGCCAGTGTGTCAGCATCACTTTCTTTCCACAGTTTACGAAAATGACGATCAGCTGCTTTGGGACCCAGAGTCCCTCCCGGAGAACAAAGTGGTGGAGTTTCTGGCAGAAGCCTCCAAGCGTACAGGCGAGGAGAAGGGGGTGGATGCCATTCCGGAAGGATCCCACATCAAGGACAACGAGCAGGTGCATTCTGCAGCATTACTTTGACATGGATGCCCCAGTTGGAATGGGGGAGGCAAACATGAATTTTGTTTTGAGCCAAATAATGTATCAACAAAGTGCAGGTTCATGGGTAAGCGATGTTAGGGTAGAAGGAAAGTTTGTCAGGTTAAAAAAAAAAAAACATGATTTATAACATTGCAAATGTTTTACTCAAAAAGTGATGCATCCGTCTAAAATATTGTGAAGTGTATATTGGAAAAGAGATGGCTGGATCGTTTTCTGATCTGCAGACTGTGGTATTTTGTGTTTAATCAGTCTTTTCCAGAGAATTGTAGACCAGGATCCTTTCTCAGTTTTGTGTTGATCTCTGGTTGTTGCTGTTAAAGTTGCCGTTTTCCAGCTGCCCGTTCAGCTCCAGCTCACCTTTGATGCCCTTCCTTTCAGGCCCTTTATGAACTGGTGAAATGCAATTTTGATACAGATGAAGCTTTAAGGCAAATGCGGTTCAACGTAAAAGCAGCCAGAGGTGAGAGTCACTCTCCTATGCATTTTCATTTAATTTCTTTACATTTCTGAAGACCAGTGTTGACTGTGGGTCGTTTTTCACTTGTACCAGCTTTTGGTACTTTCCCTTTTCCATTGACGTCCAGTAGCATACCAGTACCAAAAGTTCCATTACCCAAGGTACCAAACCAGCAGGGCTACTTCTCTGGTACTTTCATACTTTAGGGTGGGAATTGCAAACATGTTCATTGTCGATTAGTTATGTGAATAGCCTGCCTCTGAAGCACAATACAGCTGATTATTATTGTCTCGGAAAGCACGTGCAGCACTCATGCAAAAGCAGCAACGGTAAAATTTTAGTTAATTTTGCAAAACGTGTAAATAGTTGACTTTGAAAAGGAAGAATCATTGCAATTTTGTTTGCTTGCTAAATTTTGCTTGTACACGGACGTAACATGAGTGAAAATGTTTTAGTGAAACTTAATCCCTCCTGTGCTATAATGGCCAGAAAGTATAAAGACATGAAAAAGTCTGATCTCAGCCCAGCTGACTATCAAGGCCCTTGTGATGTGAGAATCGCATGTGCATAACATGCAATCTTAGAATTAATATTGCACATCACCCAGCCCTCTAATATACTATAGTCATTTTTCAAATTTAGTAAAAAATACCCCACCTCACGTTGTGATATAATTTAGGGCCAGTACCAGTTTTTGCATCAGTGGAAAGCCTTGAAGTACTGTACCTTTTTGAAGTACCTAAAGTACGGTACCTGGTGCAGTGTAAAAGTGCCCTTAATTACATGGTACTGTGTATGTCGAGTAGTATTGAAGCCTGGGTTGCTGACAAGTTGTTTAGCTGCCCCTTTTCTCTAAGGGGACATAGGATTGTACAGCTGGAGGCTTTGCTGTAGCAGTTTGAGTGCTGCTACAGGTTTCCTTACGGAACTTGACCCAGTGACACACAGCCTGTGCCCTTAACCATCAGAATTGTCCTTAAAAATTACCCATCAAGGTCTTCAAAGGTTTATGTTCCTCTACTGCAGAAGAACTGTCAGTTTGGACTGAGGAAGAGTGTCGGAATTTTGAACAAGGATTAAGAGCTTACGGGAAGGATTTTCATTTAATACAAGCAAACAAGGTAAGGGTAGCTTTGCTTTGATTTGATGAACAATTAGAAAATGTAGGAAACCATAACGTGTAACAGCCGAGCAATTTATGTTCCTCCTTCACTGAGCTCTGGGTAAAGTTTGAGGGTTTCTTTACTCCTGACCTGTTCTGTTCAGTTTTTTTTTTTTTTTTTATTGCTAGTCTGTCCTATACATAGAAGTGGGAAAATTAGATCTAAATGCCTGCATTCGAATTTCATAGTCTATGCTTAAATCTCTGATTGTTAGATTAAAGCCACACTTAGTTTAAGCCACATTGGATTGTTGTTTTCTTGAAATTTGTAGCTGGAAGACTCTCTGGAGTCTGATGTTTGTCAAAGTTTTAATAGATGAAAAAACCTGCAATTTAATCATTGAAACAGTAATTAGATGTCAACCCTGTCTTACCCACAGTGAGTTGTTGGACAGTTGCCTGCTGCACTCAATAAAGTCAAGTATTAAGACTGTTTTCATTTAGCTTTAATAATTATTTTAAATTTATTGAACTGCTTTGTTTATTTTTTGTAAAGTGTGGATTATGTCATTTTGTAAATTGCTTAATTTTCTGACTGAATCATATGGAAATATCTGTGCAATGTAATGCCTGTACTGTGGTTGTTGTTTTCTCTGTTTTTTTGTAGATATGTAATGCAACAAATTGCATTTTTTTAGGTGAGAACTAGGTCTGTTGGAGAATGTGTGGCCTTTTATTACATGTGGAAGAAATCTGAGCGTTATGATTTCTTTGCACAGCAAACCAGAATTGGCAAAAGGAAATACAATCTTCACCCAGGTGTTACGTAAGTAGCTGTATTTGATGATAAAAAACTTACCTTTTAGGAGCGTTCCATCATTTTTTCTTTGAATAATTAGACTGTTTGTTTTTTTAATGACTTAAGATTTGAAGTGGTTCCGTTGTTAATCATTTAGTAGTGTGGGAATCGTGATTTTTGTGTGCTTGTCAGTTTGTAGGATTAGAGGCAAAAAAGCTTACAGCAACCTTTAGTAGCTGCTATTATTGAATGCCAAGGTATTAATTCTTCACTATTAAAGAAGCTCTTTTTAAGTAGCCTTTGTAAAGCTGCATTGAATTGCTGTTTTGTGAAATAAACTTCATATGTCATTTATATATCAGAAAAAAATCTGCATTGTTTGCCAGAGAAGAATGTACTTTATTGTTTGACTAATCGTGGCATTGCAGCTTTTTATTTTAAGCTATGCAATCTAAATATTGTGCTACCTTAATAGCGCCACGACTAAAAATGTAGCCCTTTCTGTTACATATGTGTCCGAGACCCAGCTACCATGCTAGGTTTATGAGCGGCTAAGCAGAGAGGTTGTGGGGTGACGTTGCCTTGAGGGCGCCGCGTGGGTCGTGACCACTCCCCCTGCTGTTCGCAGGGATTACATGGAGCGGCTGCTGGACGAGACCGAGAGCACGGCTTCCAGTTATGCCGCCTCTCCCCCCCAGGCCTCGTCCACCTCGGACCGAGACGACGGCTGCCTCCAAAACGGTGAGTCAGAGGCGCCCATACGACCGTCCCACCGACAGATATCCACGGTGTGGGTGTACCTTATGTTTTTTTTTTTGTGGTCTCAGGTACGAGTCATGACACCGGAGATGACCGGAGCGGCGGCCCAGAGGAGGTCAGGGACGAGGAGGCCCGGAAGAACGGCCCCTCCCACAGCCAAGAACACTGTTCCTCAGACAGAGACACTAACGGCTGCAGCAATGAGGACTCTCAGAACCACAGCAAAACCGGGTTCGAGGAGAACCACCGTGCCGGCTCGTATGAGGACGCGGGGCCCGAGAACCCTCTCAAAAGACGCAGAACGGACAGCAGCTCCCAGGGGCCTCTGATCCCATCATGAGCAAGGCTGAGGATTACTGATGCTTATGCACAGGGCGCCCTCTAGGGGCAGGAGTCTGACAGAGCCTCCTGCATGCCAGGGGTTCACCAGCAAATTTGGGAAGACTGTATGCAAGCACTGCAGTCTTTTGTATTCCAAAGTACTAATCCTTAAAAATTAGGAAGATTTTTTTTCCCCTTCCTCCTCACTCCTTTTAAGAGACCTTTCTGAAATTTAAAGAAGCGTGTTCCCTATTTCTATTACAGATCGTCGACTCGTATTTTTTTATGCAAGAGATATTTATATATTTTGATTAACGGTGGAAGTTTCAGTCTTTCAGGAGCAGGTGAGTGTTTTGACAACAGTTAACTTGCAGTAAGCAAGGGGTACCTAAGCTTTATAAGCACACGATATTGCACTTTCATTTAGTTTTGTATGAGACTGTCTTTGCACCACGAGTACATCATTAAATCAAATGAAACTGACTTTGAAGCCTTACACACGTCCACTTGTTTCAGTACGGAAAAAATGAACCAACGGGTTTATTTGATAATGACATCAGTGATGTCCTGTATATTGCGTGTGTTATGGGGGTAGTTGAGATTGATTCATATTTCCCGATACTTAGAACTATGTATTCTTTCATATATCAAGGTAGATTTTTCTGATCTTATATAGTTTTTACTTTTATGTAGTTTCTTGTTTTTTTAAGCTGCAGGCTAGCATTTCCATGTTGTCTTAAAACAGACCTTTAAATGTTTTATAGACTTTTTCTCTTTTTATGTTTTTTTTGTGAGCATTTTGGACTGAACCTTGAGCAACCACCTAACTGCATAAATGAACTACAAACTTCATGAAGAACGTGACTCGGTGCGATTTGTTTAGTATCTGTAATCATAGAACTTAATATTCAATGTAGAACTATTTTATGTTAACTGAATTAAGAACTGCCTCAGATAGATGTTTGGGGGTGTAATGGCTTTATCCAAAGCATTTTTTGTGTGCTTAATGTTTTGTTCATGAAAAGGCCAGTCTTGTGTGGTAAACTTTTGTTTCAGAACCTTTAAAGTTCTGACTGGGCAAAGAGTTGTATAATTTTCTTAGCTATTGAAAAAAATCAGTTTGTGCGTTAGGTATTGTTCTTGAGTGTAACTTACTGATAATCAAGTTTGTTGATATTGTACTGTTTACCACTAGCAAAACCTAAAGGACCACCAGATCACCCTGATGTATTGTAAAGTAGTACTAGTTAGCTGTCAGCCACCAGTCATTCAGCGTGTCAGACTAGTCAGCTGCAATTTAAAACCAAAATGAAAAAAATAACAGGGCCACCCAGGTGGTTGAAGTAAATATGGGTGTATTGGAATTTGGAATGAGTAAATTACTATTTGACAGTGAGTACATAAAATGTATAAATATTGCCCCTCTTAATGCATTGAGAGTCCTTAAGCAAACAGCATTTCATAGGCCACTCATTCACAAAACAAACCATTTTACCACGAGATGTTCAACACGTTGTTGAGCATCACTCTTTGTTCTCGTCCCATGTTCTTGAATATTTATATTATCCTTTTGTAATTACTAAAGAATAAAATTGAACCTAATTCTTTAAAGCCTGTGTTTTTCTTTGATCTCCGTTCAGCTCTTTTGATCTAACAGCGTGGGCAGGGGTACGATGGTATTTTTCTGTTTTTTTTATTTTTTTATTTTTTTGATTATGTTGTCTTGTGCTAACCTAGTTTTTAGTTCCTGCCTGTCCTACATATATCTGGCTGCAGTTCCAGTAGATAATTTCATAAGTGAGGTCTTCGGCATTGTCTGATGTCCTTTGACCGAATCTGTTGATTTTCTTGTTCCATTTGCTTTTTTTAATTAAAATGTTCTGGGTACTGTTTTGCAGTGGTGTTCAGTAGATATAGTTTGCTTTTGACTAGGTAGTGCCTCATGTTTTTTACTTGTAGGCTGATTTGGTCTTATCGGTTAGTTTCTTTCTGAAGTTTTGTTTTATGTTTCATTTCCTTCTACAGTTATTCACATCTCGCTGCACTT
Organism: Hippopotamyrus pictus; assembly: GCA_026781145.1. Taxonomy (NCBI): domain Eukaryota; kingdom Metazoa; phylum Chordata; class Actinopteri; order Osteoglossiformes; family Mormyridae; genus Hippopotamyrus; species Hippopotamyrus pictus. The sequence goes on along the minus strand of JAODLC010000036.1, from coordinate 16,881,318 downwards.
TCCATGTTCGTCTTTACACTGTCGATGTCTTGAAGAGAATGGCAGCTTGAGCTGCTGTGTCCTTTTGGGAACCTTTATGTTTTGTGCATAAGGGGTTTAAGAAGTAGTCACTGTGCTCAGCAATTCCATGTGCCTTTTATTCAGTGCTTGTCTGTACTTTTAGGTGACTGTGGACGACCTTTAGAGCTGTGGGATGACGGACATTTTTCTTCCGATGTTCATTAAATCCTAACCCTAACTAGTGTTGGGCAATATAATGGCAATTTATCATAACCAGTTGCAATTGTATTCGCGATAAGCATTTCAGAGTTACTGCAAGAATCACGATACAGCACCTCTCAATTGAGCTTTTCTAAACTGTTTTTATACTGAGTTAGCAAACTAACTTTATATGCCATCAGACTTAAAAATATTGCACTTGTGTCAACACACGGTCCATAGACAGACTGGCTACATTGTTGAATAAAGAGAGAAATCTTGCATTTATTTAATTCTTTTATCTATTGTTTGTATTCATTAAACTGAGTTCAGAAGTACAGTTAATTTGTACTTGAAACTTTAGTATTAAGTACTTTTCCTAATTAATATACTACAGTATTTTACTTAAAGTTTATATTTTATTATAAACAAGGACTAGTTAGTTTTGCATACATGGGATCCATATTTTGATATAAATGCTGGTAACTGAAACTCTCCTACTTAAGTTTATTACTGAAATACACATCT
>JAODLC010000036.1:16841760-16858273 GCA_026781145.1 Hippopotamyrus pictus | reverse complement strand
GCCGTCACGCGCCATGTTTATGTGCTGACATGCGTGTCTGTGCCGTCACGCGCCATGTTTATGTGCTGACATGCGTGTCTGTGCCGTCACGCGCCATGTTTATGTGCTGACATGCGTGCCTGTGCCGTCCCCCGCCATGTTTATGTGCTGACATGCGTGTCTGTGCCGTCACGCGCCATGTTTATGTACAGTCAGTGTTCTTTCATAGTGTTACCAGCAGCGCAGGTCATAATAGCACAGAGTGAATGAAGGGATTTTCTCCTTTTACTGTAAGCCTTCATTCAGTTTCCGGTAACTCCTCTGCTCCCCCTCTGAATCACCATTTTGCTAAATAGCCTTCTTGGGTGCTAGAGTGCAATTAAGTTTCCCGTGTAGTGGAAACCAGGAAGCTGTATTACAATGAAACCCCAAATTTTTAAACAGCTGACGGTCTGATGGGAAAGCTGTCAGACTGAAACTAGTTCAGAATGTTTAGGTCAGCTGGCTGCTGTAACTCCAAATCACTTCAGTCAATACAGTGGTGGAACAACTGTGCACCGGGACCTGGGGCAAAAATGGACCATGCCCCCCCTCCAAATTCATACCTAGTTCCTGCCCGCGGCAGTTGCAGTTGATGAAATTAGTCTCCAAAAACCCTACCCATCATGCACTACAGCACTTAGCAAATTTCATGCCTCGACAACATAATTTGACTACAAAACAAACTATTACTTTTCAGAATTCAGAAGACCATATACATATGAATGAGAGATATAAAAAAGTAGCGTGTCACAATTTTTTGGCGCATGCATGACATCAGTGCCTTAATCCATAAGGTGGTTTTTGCATATACTGCATGTGAGATTTTTTTCTGTTAGACAAGGGCCCTCAACCTCACTAGGGGTGCCAGGTCCCTGGGCCCGCTGCGTACCAGTCCATATTCTGGGGTCTTAAAGCTTAGAACAAAAATATGTATGTGTTTTTAAAGCCATATGATTTGTGGGGCAGCTCGGGCAGGTGTAATTTACAATTTGTCAGACAGAGCTACTGGCACCCTTTTTGAAGTACTCTCCAGTAACGACAGCTTTTGTAATTTCGTCTGAGCTGAGCTGTTTTGAGTCGTGGAGTCTATAATTATCTTCTCTTTCTGCAAGCGGGACAGGAAGGAAGAGCCGCAACTTAAACGTGCTACTTTGAAAGCTGTTTACACGCTCACTCCCTCCAGCAGCACATGCAGCGTTGCTCGTCCGAAAAGCCCTCTGCTCTGCCATGCCTCACGTGGCACAGGTTTAGCCAATGTATGAGTATCCCAGCATATTTGTTTATCAGTGGACAGGTTTATTGATGTTGTTTTTTCAAATACAGCTGCATTTTCCTTAACCTGCTCTGTTGCTGAAAATACAGAATCATCGCCCCCATATCTCTGGCCTGTGTTCTGTCTTTACTGAGGCCTTTCTCTGCCATTTGGATAATTGTTATTACTGAATGGCATCTATAACAAAATGTATAGATCAAAGGGCAGGAACTGATTAAAACCAGGCGGTGAATCTTTGCAAAAATATTTCGCAGTCTTCAGCTTAAAATCTTACAGCAAAATGTTCTCTAAATTAAACAGTACTCTCATTCTGATGATCTATAAAGTGCTGTATAATATACTCTTTAGATTTATTTGTCTCCAGAGTGTTTTCGTCTTTTAAAAATAAAATCACAATGAAACATTGTGTTGTTCTAGTCACGCTGGCAGCCCCAGAATCTGGACAGATGTGGCTTGACACTGCGACCACCAGCTTCAGCCTTCACGTCTCAGCTTCCAACTCAGCAGGAGAAGGTCCAGAGGGGGAGGGAGTTAACTGCTGGTTCCCACCCTCCCCAGAAGCTCAGATTGGAGGTCAGAGGCAATAACCACCTGCCTTCATTTTACATCTAATATCTTAAAGAGACATACAGTCACTCAAAGGTTTAGGGGTGGGTGTGCAGCTCGGTGGGTTGGACTCAGAAGGTTGCCAGTTCAAATCCCTGGGTTGGCTGAGTGATGCCACCATTGGGCCCTCGAGTAAGGCCCTGAACCCCAATTGTTCCAGGGACTGGCTGACCCTACTCTCTCCTCTACGCCAGTTTCATGAGGTGGCCTCCTGGGATGCTTTTCCAGCTGTCCTGAAGGAAGTCCCACATATATGCTGATTATTCATTGGCTGCTTTTCCTTCACGCTCTCATTTTTTGGTGGCTATCAGGTCTAGCTATGTGGATGACTTAGTACTTTTACCTAGAAACTTATTTCATTTATATTTCCAACTTATTCCTTGAATTGTTAGTTGACGTTATGGTGCTGACAAACTTGCTCTTCAGTGTGAAGAGAAATATGTTTTAACTCTCTATTGGTCAATCTGTATACACATTTATTTATTTAGCAGATGCTTTTGTTCAAGGTGATGTACAAATGAGCCAGATATTATCACACAAGGTGATGTTCAAATGAGCCAGATATTATCACAGAACTTGATGTACAAATGAGCCAGATATTATCACACAAGGTTTGGTTGTATTCACTACACTAGTATTCGCAATCTCAAAGACTACATATTTCATCTATAAATCTGTATTGTCTGTGATTCGACCTGCATAATCAGAGTATCAGTGGTGAGGTGGCAAGCACAGATGTAAGCAGCAGAAAATTTTGTTGACCTTTTTGAGGAAATCATCGAGATATGCGAATTAAAACAAAGTGATCAAGTTGGACTTTCCTTTAAACCTTTTGTTTATTCAGAGTAAATAAAAATAATTAGCTGTATTTACAGTATGCAAACGTCAGCAATGTGTAGAGCTAATTTCCTCTATTCTGTTTATTGCAGTATACAGTACACCACCAGTACAGTATGCTTGAAACATCGATAAGGGGCAGCGTCTCGCTTATCGACCGATCGGTTGACCTATTCGTAGGAACAGAACTCGGTTGTTAAGTGAGAAGTGTCTGTATAGACATGAGACCATAATCAAGGCAAAAGCAGATTCAGACAGAGAACAGATCATTGGTTGTAGGAGTTAATCTACCACTCAAAAACAGAAAAACTCTCACCTACCACAGTGTAGGCTGTTTGGGTATTTAACGCAAGATGGCGTCTGTTTTGAGTAATTTTTGAGTAATTTTTGTTTTTTAAGTAGATTTCTGTTCATGTCTCCTGTTTATACTGGAATTACAGATACTCAGGCTCACATGTGCACAGTACAGTAACAGTAAAAAGTCTGGTAAAACCTGCTTTATAGTAAATGGCCTCTAGGCAATGAAGGCAATATATATCAATCCAGCACATCGATCCAGCTCTATAGGGCTTACGGTCAGGGGATTGCGGGGCCCAGGTTGTCTGTCACACATCCCATTTCTTGTTCCATAATCCAGAACTTCCAAAGCCTCTAGATCTTGCCTTTCATTAGGTGTCCAGACTTTTTAGTGGCACTGCACCTGTCTATTTTAATGCATTTCTATGCAATGTCACAGCTGAGTCTTCTCTCTCAGGCTTTTAATCTCTTTTTCTACAGATGATCCAGGTGTTAAGATCAGCATTGCAATGGCAATTCCTGCAGTGATTGTACTGGGTTTGATGTACTGGAATTGTGCTAAGTAACCGGCTTTAAACTATCTTCTAATCACATTCATAGCCTGTTGATAAGGGCAGAATAACACCTCAGCACCTGTAATTTGAGACTCTAGGGCTCTGGATTAAATCCAGTCAGAATCCAGGAGTTCTTTCAGGGTTGCTGTGGGTTTCCGCCTGCAATCCAGTGTTTTCCAGTTCGGTCCTCGGGGACCCCCAGACAATCCACATTTTTGCTCCCTCCCTGCTCCCTGCCAGACAGTCCACATTTTTGCTCCCTCCCCTTTTCACCATACCAGACTGTCTATGGTTCCCCAAGGACTGGGTTGGGAAACACTGGTCCAAGTGATTCAGTGACTCATATTCTCATAGTGTATTTGATCATAACATAACATGGGCTCTGCCCATGACCTGATAAACATATAAAAAATATGAATGAATAAGATAAGGACAACCTTATGCAAAGACTTGTGTCATAACCACAAACATATTCAAAACTATTCTAACCATAAGCACAAAGTTTTACTCTACCTTTCATTTTCTGTAGTCTACCTCTTAAACTTTTTTTTTTTTTAACAGGATTAAAAAAGCATGCCTAAGTTTGGCACCTCAGTGGCTGTTCGCAACATTTCCCAGAGTTGAAAACAGCAGTGTGACTATATTACTGCAGGTAATGAAACATTCAGACAGAAGAATGTTGCAAATGAATTTGTGTGTACAAACACCCACACACACGTGTTGCAAATGAATTTGTGTGTACATACACCAACACACACGTGTTGCAAATGAATTTGTATGTACATACACCCACACACACGTGTTGCAAATGAATTTGTGTGTACAAACACCCACACACACGTGTTGCAAATGAATTTGTGTGTACATACACCCACACACACGTGTTGCAAATGAATTTGTGTGTACATACACCCACACACACGTGTTGCAAATGAATTTGTGTGTACAAACACCCACACGCACGCACAAACACACAATAATATACAAAAGTCTTAGGCAGTCAAAGACAATGACGCTTAAATGATCTTTATGTTGGTGCAAATCTACGATGTCTGTCAAAATGTGTCAGCTTAGCCATTTCGAAATCTCTCCAAAACACGACTGCCTAATACACAGGACCGTATGTGCTGTATGTATGTGTGTATACTCACATATACGGTATATTTAAATTTATATTGCATTTATTGTGTTTTATTGTGTTGTGGATGCTATATATTTGTTTATCGTATTTGAATTTATGGGCAGAAGCACAGGAGGCCGAAGGCAAATGACATTCTAATGCACTGTGTACTTTTACACGCACGTGTTGACAGTGAACGTTCTCGTGAGTCTTGATTCATGAACTCGATGCACTGAAAATTGATACAAGAACTCGTTTTCTAATTTGTTATTTAAAAAGCTGGGTGCAGTGAAATGACAGTGCTGATTCCTCATCCTGTCTGTCATGATTTAACCCACAGGAGAGGGAAAGAAGTGATTCCGGTTTTACCTGGCAATCAATATACAGGGACCCCCCCCTTACCACTATAGAGGAAATGCCAGCAGTGGAGGACCCCACCCCGGACGAAGGGTCAGTACGGACCAACCCACTTCTGGAAGAGGACTCTGGATATAAGCCCCAGATCTCGCCGCTGGCTCCAGAAGAGATCTCGGACGAGGAGGACAGCCTGAGCCAGGAAGGCGCGGCCTGCGGCCTGGAGGGGACGGACTTCTCCAGACGCTGGCCGTGGGACGTCGACCCAGAAAAATGCGGGCCGGGAACGGGCCCCTGCATCAGGCCGATATACAGGCTGCAGGTTAACAGGGCCCCGAGGGACCGTGAGGAAGGGTGCCAGGACCAGACGCTGCTGCCAGACGACTTGGTCAGCTGTCTGATTGGGCTGTCCCTAGAGCCAGTGCAGGACGCCATCTACTTCTCACAGAAGGACCTGAGGCCACAGAACAGTGCATCATCATCCAGACCCGACAACGAGGGACCTGGAAAAAGTGGGCAGATTTTGCACCAGGACTGAAAATCATTTAAATGTGCAATTTTCTCCATGGTTTTTTTTTTAGCATTACTTATATTTCAAACGAGATACAACAATATATATACGTGATATGTCAGGTGATCCAACAGCTTTGGACTTGGAGCATATGGGTCCTGTTCTCATCTTTCATCGACTTTTCTTTGTACTTTTTTTCCTAATCAGAGGAACTGGAGAAGAGCTGGTATGTTTTTGATTTTGTTATAAGACTGGTCACACACCAGGAGAACTGCAGTGTCCTGAGGGCACTGGGATAACAGAGGTCAGCTGACAGGAAAGATGAACCAACAGGGAGCGACCAAAACCACCAAACTCTCACGAAAGACCCTCCCTAACCTCCTCCAGGATTATTTCATGGGTGAAAAAAACCAACAGGACCACTGATATCTGTTTTTACATACTGTATGGACCAGGGGTCTCAAACACAGAACACCTGGGGGCCATCGGCTAGGATCTCTGAAGCTGTTTTTTGCTGAAAGAAAAATGAGAGACAAAAAAATGATAGAAGCATAATCCGCTAAACAGCCGGGAGCAAAAACTGCTGACTGGGGTTGGGGGGCTGGCGGTGGAATTTCCTGAACTTAGTGCTGGCAAATTTTACTATCGCTAATTAGCGAAATGACCGTCAGTAAGTCAGATATACTTGTGTGAAGCACACATGGCATGCTGGTACTCTGACCCCCTGGTAAGACCTTCATTACCTTCATTAACGCGGTGATTGTTTGTGAGATGTAATACTTCACAAGGGTGAATTTTAGCACTTTTTAAAGACATCAGCAAGAAGCACTAAATTTCTGAAAAGGAAACTATTATTTTTCCTGTTTTTCTAACTCAGTAACCTCAGACAGCAGAAGACTTTTATTGGGTGGCGGTGAGTTAATTGTGAAAACTGTCCCCGAAAAATCTGTGATAACACTAGAATCTTAATGCTGTGCATTCCTTTGTCTAACAGCCCACTCGAATTTTCATCTATCCACCCATTTTCTTTGTAAGCCTAACAACCCAGGATGAGGCGCCAACCCATCACAGGGCACAAGGCAGGGAACAACCCAGGATGAGGCGCCAACCCATCGCAGGGCACAAGGCAGGGAACAACCCAGGATTTTAACTAAATCTGATTTAGTTAAAAAAACAATGGAACCTTGGAATAGAGGATGACGTCCGTGCATCAAAAGCCAGATCCATTTTCCATAACCACTTGAGGTTGAAACTAATCTGAGGAACATGGCACAGATTGGGGTCCATCCTGAAAGAGACAACAGACAATCACCGGGCAAACATAACAGACAATACAGAGGCACCATCTGTCACATACCCTGGGTCTTAAACTGAGGGAGAAAAGACATCCAAAGATGCGAAGAACATGCACTCTTCCCCCATACAGTGGTGTCACATCACAACACTATCCCAGAGTTATCACCTTGTTCATCCAAGAACAGGCATCATTATCAGTGGTGTAGTACCTGTTTGTATCCTGCCTCCTTTCTGTGTGTGGGATGGGTTCCCCTCCAAGTAGTCTAGATGTGTAAGAGTTCCTGTACTGCACGATAAACTTCAGATGGTTTTATTGGGCTTCATCACAATCAGAGGTATCTTGGGATCCTGCAGGTACGGCTTCAGGAGCAACGTAGGAGCCTTGGTGACCTTATATATGGGCTTCAGGCACGCCAGTCTACTCCTGCAGTCCAAAAACATGTGGTAATTGCTCACAGTGCGTGAGTGTAGTGTGTGTTCCCAGCGCTGGACTGGCATCTCCCACAGCGAGTCCCCTGCCTCGTGCCCTGTGCTGTCTGGCATAGGCTCCAGAATTTATTAAAGTCCTTTTATGAATTACTTTGGCAACTTTTTGGGGAAGTAGCAGTTTTGGTTCACACTCCTGCCTGCCTGATAAGTACGGGAACCATTATATAAACATCCATCTTCCAGATGGTTTACTCAGAGTCATTGCAAGACTGGAACCTTTTCCAGGAAATAGAGGGTGTGTGGCAGTCTGCACTGTGGACAAGATGCCAGTCTATCACAGAACACGCATTCCAGTTGGAAGTGACCCAAACAAACTCCACGCACGGGGCAGAGCTGGGAGATGAACTGCCATCCCTGAAGGCAACAGCGGCCCTGGACCACAGTCCTACAGATATACAACCCATCTGTTACGCCATATAACACTGAGGCGGCTGTGTGAATGAAGAACCTTGTATAGCTTAACACAGAACTACTTTCATTTTCGGTTACTCACATTAAATAGTACCGATCTCAGTGCTGCACTTTTTCACAGTGGGTATTCTGAATATCACGCTGACAAGCATGGTTTTGCTCACTTCACTTGGCAGGTGCCTTTATGAATAGCAATGTCGAATATGTCCCATTTAATAGAGTTTATTTTATTGGTATCGATCTTTACCTGCGGCCTCACAGTCCAAAAACATGCTAAGGTGAACTGGAGTTACCAAATTGACCATATTGGTGTGAATGGGGTGTGTGTGTGTGTCTGTCTGTCTGTGTGTGTGTGTGTGTGTGTGTGCGTGTGTGTGTCTGTGTGTGTGTGTGTCTGTGTGTGTGTGTGTGTGTCTGTCTGTCTGTCTGTGTGTGTGTGTGTGTGTGTCTGTGTGTGTCTGTGTGTGTGTGTGTCTGTGTGTGTGTGTGCGCCCGGCAGTGAGTTGGTGGCCCATCCTGGGTTGTTCCCTGCCTTGTGTCCATAGCATAGACTTGAGACCCTGTGACCCTGCATAGAAGAAGAGGGTATAGAAGATGGATGGATGGATGGATGGATGGAAGGATGGATAGATATTCACTGGCACTTCTCAGTTTTAGCACCTTGCCTGAGGGAGTATGAGCAGATTGCCCTACAAGGATTTGGACCAAAAACACTTGGGTTGCATTTCATTACTGCCTGCTGCATAAGTATGGGGTGCCCCCCCCCCCCCCCAAAAAAAAAAAACACAAATAAACCAAAAAAGGACATCATTCTTCCATCATTCCTATCCAAGAGTTCGGAAGTCTGGAAGTGGATGCTGTCTTTTATGGAATAGTTCAATTTGTTCAGGAACGTTGCTGATGTGGTTGGTGTACTGAAAACCACACTACAGTAAAAACTACCCTTTTTCCTATTAAAAACTTGAAATCACACACAGTCATTTCACAATGCGATTCATTTCCCCATAGCCCGTCATTTCCCTCACCCACCACAAAGATAGTCATTTAGATAGATCAGAGGGGCAAATAAAGAGATGTATACAGGCACATAGCAAAGGCAGATATAACTGAAATATACATAAACATAACATAACATAAAGCTATGCCTTTCTTCAATTTCATACTGATTGATATCTTAAAATGTAAACACAAGAAATTTCTCTTTTTCAGTACTATAAAAAAACAATTACTTAATCAGAAAATCTAAACCAGATTTCAGTACACCAGTAAACATCACTACTAGGCTTGTTTTTCAAAAAGTCTGGGGGTTGTACGTGAAATACTTCATGGATGTGCTAAGAAGAGGTGAACGTGAACCACTGCGTGCGCTGCCCTTGTGCCGTGTGGTTTTATTGTATCCTCCTGAGACCCAAGGAAAAAAGTGTCCTTCAATTGTAGGTTATTTGTCTTTGGAAGAAATAAGACATCTTACAATTTAGATTTTTTCCAAATTTATTTTTATTTTTAATTTCACAGCATGTCCTCTTTAGTGTACAACAGGAATAAATACGTTTCCTAACATCAGTGAAAAGATAAATGCAAAAATAAAATGTCCACTACAATGGACATAAATGAATGGGTGGGGTCTCAGGAGGATATAGATTCAATGTGTTGTTTGCAGAACTTGAATTGTTTACTAATAATGAAAGAAACATTGCTGTGTTCCATCCACTATGTTTTTCTTCTTTCTGTAGTTTTGAAACGTTAATCTATAGTATTTTGTCATTTGAGCAAACAAATAGCGGATGAATCTAGCATTACTTGTTGTGGATATTTTTCTTCAGGTCTGTTGAATAAAAGTAACGGAAGAACAAATCCAGAAACCGATGTTTAAGCTGAGGAAAAACAACTCTGAAAGCCCTAAATACAATTCATAGTGATGAGATGCAGCTAAAAATATATTTGCTTAGTTTTATTGTGTCTGGAAATGAATGGCAGGTTTCATTTAATTGATGATGTCACGCATCTCCTGCACAAAGGCGCCGTGACGTTTGTTTCCATTATGTTAACTAATTTAGTTTAGTCAGTGACCTCTGTCAGGAAAGGGTAGTTCCGTTAAAAAGTATGGTTACTGTGGAACAGCCTTTACCAACTGTGTGAAATAAACAAACAAGAAAAATAGGCGCGATGAACCCATTCCCTTTTCAAACTGGTCTCGTGAAACAGCCTAACATGCCCCCTCGATGCTGAGAGACTATGTAGAGTTAAATAAACCCCACCTCCACCGCCGCGTTTATAGCCACAGAAAACCCGCGTACATGGCAGAAAAGCGACGTAACATTTCATTATAAGGATAAACCCCAAATAAATATTTCGCCTGCTAGAGTTTACAGTCAAGGAAGGCGTGCAATGTTAATTTCGGCTTTTCATCACCTACACTGATCTGAAGTGTGCTCCTTGTGTTCACTGGTGCAAACCCCAGTAAAGGGGAAGCGAGAATAAACGTGCGAGTCACATCTCCAACGGAGCTGCACTTCCACCTTTCAGCCAGACAGAAAGCGCAGGCTGGCCGGCGAAGGGACGCGGGGCTCCCGATGGTACCCTAACCTGATCACGCCGCTCATGGCTGGATGAGATACCCTAGTCTCACATTACGAATACGGACAAAACCTAATACTCAGTAAGAAAAAAAAAGAACGAAAAACGTTCTCACCTAACGCGATGATAACATCTTAGAAACGAAACGCTCCTGGAAAGGTAAGCGAACGCATTGACTTATACTTCACTTTACTGATCACAGCTTGCGATCATTTGTTAGTAATAAAATGGTTTACTACAATAGGCCTATACTTGTGTTGGAAATTCTGTATTGGATAAAAATACCACAATTAGATTCGAAATTATTCGATATAACAAATATATCAATATTTGGCTTTAATTGTGTGCGAGGTATATCAGTAAACAATTCATTAATTCGTTGGTTGAGTACTGTTAGGTTGGGAAATGCATGTATTAAGTTCTCTCCAACAGTATCAATAATAATTTTCGTGGTATGGTACCTTTGGTGCGATCATATACACTGCGCCCGCCAGTGTCCGCTGCAGATGGAGATGATGTGCGAGACGGATCGTTTTCGGCTTTAAAATACAATCAGAAAGTTACTAAGGTTCCTTGTCTTTCATAGCTTTGCACGGCAGCAACATGGACTTTAATCAAAACTGGAGAAAGTAAGGAAAACGTACACTGACCCAATGCTTGGCCACTGGTTTGGTAGTTTCATCAAGTTCATCTGGTTCTGTGGCATACAGACAATAGCAGGTAAATAAAAATGCATATATATATGTATGAGTGTATGTGTACTGGTGTATATTTCAATTAATAATGGGTTTAGAGATTTTCTATAAGCCTAATTGATTCGTGATCCCTAAGAGTCAATAACGCCATTAATGCAGTAAAAGCCCTAATTAAAAACACTGTAAGATTAAAAAATACTTTACGATGGTATATAAATTTTTTCATTATCTCTTTCTTTTTTTCCTGATCCTAAAGTTAAGCCGCAATGTTTTTATGATGGGCCACATCACATTATATGTAGCCAACGCAGAACGAAACTCCGCATTTTCAGAAGAGCAAATCAAATTTCACATTTTTCAGATTTTGGCCTAATAACAACGGAACACTATTAAACAATGAAGAACATGCCAGAAGATGTATTTTGACTGTCAAAAACCCCTTTCTGTCATTTCTAGCACAAAAACCATGCGACGCAGTATCAGAAGTGGGCCCCTTTGTCCAAATGGGCTCAAGCTTTAAGGTTTACTGCGTCTTTCACAACGTCGCAAAACACAACTGCAAAAAATCTATCCATCTGAACAAAATCCAGATACATGACTCCTTTGAGCACAATTCCAGTGCAATATTTGTAAATATAAATAATATAATGGAGAACAGGACATATACTTGCAAGTGTACATGCTGTACGGATCCTTGTGGACTCGATCTGCAGGTTGGATGTAAGTAAAGAAGTTTAAATTAAATAAAGTTGGAATGCAAATTGACGATACACAATTTAACCATTTTAAACTGAATATGTAGAATTAAAAATGTAACTTAGATTGTAAAAGGAAAGCACGTCGAAGACGTGAGTAGGCTGTTTGAAACAAATCTTATAGGCTCTGAAACAGGAGAAAATAATATTCTTGAGCTGATAGAGAACTAAGTGCTCAACCTATACGTGGTTTATTAAGTGTCAGGGAGGGAAAACCGCTAAAAAAAAAGTGGTGACTGGAAATTACTACTAAGCATTGCGAGAATACAACCTGAAAAACCCGAAGAGCACCATCGTATACACAGCTGGCGTGCGTACGAAACCACAGTATCTAAGAAAGTTGCCTTTGCGTGTTTTATAGATCTACCTGACGTACCTCAGGACGTGTCATGTAGCCTGAGCAGAAACGTCGGAAATATCACGTGTACATGGACGACGGGAAGAAAAACATACCTTAGAACCACATCGACTTTATGGTGGGTATCCACACTCCTGAGTTAATGAAAAGGGTGACAATGATAACCAGATGCATTGGCACTTTTGCATTTTGCGTTACTTGCATTTTATTCCGATTCCACGTAATAACCGAGACGGTGATCTGCTGGCTTCCAGGGTGAGACCGCAGGGCCGCAGCAGCGGCGCGCATCCCGTCTCCGTCCCCGGCTTTGGCTCCGTCACTTTCCCAACCTTCGATGTTTGGCCGCATTACTCCGTGTGGGTCAATGTGTCAAACAAACTGGGCAGCGTCTGCTCTCCTCCGCTTAATCTCACCCTCAGTGACATCGGTAGGTGGTGACTGAACACGGAACCTGAACACCATCTCAACATGCATTTTAACAAATAATTAAGAGCGTTTGTTGTCAATTCACATATTTGCCCGATTTTATTCAGTGTCAGCGGTCGAGCTATTAAAATAGTTCAAGGGGGATGATAAAATTTACCGGGGGGGTTTGGACATCCCCGATGATGATGATGATGATGAAACCCTTATACAAATTGGCAGAAGGTGGGTCGGGGGTTACTGTGGGTTGGACGCACGGCCCGAATTAAATTGTTTCGGTCCGGATACTTGAGAATGTAGTGCAGGTTAAGATACGTTTTCTATGTGAATTTAAAAGTGACAAAATGACTGCTAGACAAAAAAGTGAGGGGAAAAAAACGAGCCTTCCAAAGAACACGACTGAGTGTATGTCTTAATCACAGATATAAAAGAATAAATAAAATGAAAGAAAGAAACAAAGAAAGAAAGGGGGTCTGTAGCCTAATCATTGTCCGATGAACCGTATCAGAGTCTCTCGACAATATTATCATTCGTCTGTCTCTTCAGTGAAGCCTTCACCGCCGGACACCATCAGGGTGAGCTGTGCCTCTCGCCAGTGCTTCCTGCACTGGAGCCACGAAGCAGATATACAGCTCCACCAGGTCAAGTACAGGCAGCACCACGGAAACTGGACGATCCATCCCATAATTGTAAGCACCAAGGCGTTTCGATGGGACGTGAAAAAGGCATTGGGGCTCTCTTATTTACTAAAGACAGGCCTAAACTCAAAGTAAAATGAGGAACCCTTTATGAAAGCGCAGCTAAATGTTTTTGAGATCCTCTTTCCCACGTGTACTTTTTACACCATTAGATATGGTGTATCTAATATCTAATATGGTGTATCGAATATGTACTCCCTGGGAGAAACAGGACAATGCGACTGGCGGCTGTACCATCTCCGATCTGCAGCCCTACACGGCGTACGACTTCCAGATCAGGAGCAAGTTAAGCCCCAACCAGGGACTGTGGAGCGAATGGAGCGCAGTCATACCCGACAGGACTGATGAAGAAGGTACTTCCCCCTCTTAATGTTAATGGTGTTTACGAAGCGAACCGCCAAGGGTGAGCAAAAAAAAAGTATGAATAGTACTAGAGAAAGAAATCGGTAGAGATTTGCAAAATACAGAGATTTTAGAATTATATAATGGTGTTTATTTAATAGGCCTACCTCTAGTGGTTTAAATTAAGGGGTGGCTTTGTTCAGAGTGGGAGCGCAGCCTGCAAAGCGCGAGGCATTTAGCGGGCCGACCGCAGTTGGCGTTAATGACGGTGGCAAATTGTCGCGTAATTCCCACCCCCCCAGCCAGCACGTGCATCGCCCCCAGCGCACGCAGGACCGGCGCTGTTGGGCTTTCGGGGGAAGAGCAGGGGGGCCTGACTGACTGCAGCTTGGGCGCACCGCAGCCCAACTTTCCTTTCGTTATAACGTCTCACCCAAGCCGGCATTTTGGGTTGTGTGGGCTGGAGCCTTAGTTTTTACACCTTGCTGCGGGTGATAAAATTAACTTAGTATAGAATTGCATAATTGGTATAACTTATGCATATTTTTTTCTTCTTCAGCTTTTTCTGTCTCGTGAATTTTATTAGAGGCAGAGTCACCCGCGTTGCTAAAAGTCCGTGCTACCTGAGCGTGTTTTTTCAGCCGTGGGAGAAAAGGTCTGCGGCGGTGGGGGGGAAGTTNNNGGGTTTTTTACGCAGAAGGCAGTGGTGTGATTTCAGAATTTCTGTCCGTTGCAGCGCCGATTCGTTTAGACGTCTGGTATATTGAGGAATCTTTCAGTTCTGGAGAGAAGTCGCTCACAGTGCTTTGGAAGGCAAGTATTTCTCAGTCCGACCTGTCACATGACTAGTTAATACCTGCAAAACGGAAAGCTGATCCCCACAAATTTACTTGCTAATTGCATACAGGTGCACATGTCAATCTATGGGAAAAATGTGCAAAGACGTTCATAAACTACTCTACTCGATGTGTTCATCAAGGTAAAAAAAATGCTTTTCACATCTAGGAATGCAGTACTTAACAGCACAACAGCTATTAGCAATGAAACTGAAAAATTCAGTGTGGAAAAAATGTAGATTATTGTCACTGACACATCGACAAGACTGCAGGGGGGAAATACCAAAAAGAAAAACAAAACAAACACAAAAAACAAGTGATTTTTATAATGGCAAATGTCAGACGGCTTGAGATGTCTTCTGTAGTTCACTGTTCAACCCCATATATGTAACAGCTTTGTCATCCATTATGTGTGATAATGAAACCAGCATCAGTTTCAGTGTACCCTCAAAGAAAGAAATGAAGTTCTACTTAAAAGAAATGAAGAAGTCAGGCCCCCTTGCCTCCCCCAATTAGGGATTCACTATGTTTTTCTTAGAGACCAGTGTTTCCCAATCTGATCCTTGGGGATTTGCAGTCCACGTTTTTGATGGAGCTGGGAGGGAGTAAAAATATGGGCTGTGAGGCAGGGAGCAGAAACATGGACTGTGTTTGGGTCCCCGAGGACTGGACTGGGAAACGCTGGTCTAGAGAAACAGCTGTCCAGCTGACCAGATTCCTAAGTTCTTTATGAATATTATCTATTATCTATAATTACCTTATTTTTGTTACCGTATTTTTGATGTAGCTTGTCAACGCAAAGCTCTCGGCAACCAGTTTGTTGCATTTAGAATCATTCTGGGGCATGTTTGCAGAAGCTCAGCGAATCAGAAGCCAGAGGGAGGATTCTGGGATACAAGCTGGAGGTCCAAGATTTCTCAGCGAGGGGGGTCAGAGAATACAACACCCCCAGCAACCAGACCAGAGTGAGAATCACCTGCTCCTCCTGCACCATCTCCGTGACTGCCTTCAACTCCAAAGGCCACTCCCCCCCAGCCCTTATTAACATCCCACAGCAGGAAGGTAATGGCTCATTATGAAGACATGTGACTGTCGCCAGGTTGCTGTTTGGCCTTGAATTCGGTTTAAGTCATCGAAACTGGGGATAGTGCACTGAATTTGAATTTTTTGAATTTTAGAATTTGAATTTAGTGTTCATTGTGCATTCCCATGGGATAAATATGTGAAAATTCTGTCTGAATACCAGATTGATTGGTCAAGCAAGAATTCTGTATTTCTTTCTGGTTTAGGTTTGATCTTTCACCCCTCATTTGCGTGTGAGCTTAGCGCCTCAGCCCCTGTGGACGCTCCCTACACTCAATATAAAACAAAGATGTCCTTCATTTAGGAGATGCTGAAACAGCACAGTTTGCTACCAAATGATCTAGCTATGATATTCTGACTAATTTACTCACTAGTTTTTTTTTTGGTTTTTGAAACATCTGAGGGGGGAGGCCCAAAGTAATTTTATTTGATTGGGATCCCAGGAGCGGTAAACCTGGCCCTGATCATCTGCCGTCTCCCTCCCCAGCTGATCCCCCTCAGAATGTGGTCTGCAGGCCCCTCAGTAATCACAGCATTGCCATCTCCTGGCGGACACCTGCTACTACTGAAACAGTGAAAGGTTATTTAGTGCAGTGGTTCGCTGCTCACTTACGTGGACAGGACCTTCAGTGGAAAAGGGTGGGCCACAGTGAGCTTCACACCAGCATAACAGGTGGGCAAGGCAAAGAAACTAAGAAATCAATTAAGACATCCAACTACATGACATTTTCCGGAAGTATTACTATAAATCCTGGTCATGCGTTTACTGTTCCTGTTACTGACCTTTAACACGTTACTGTTCCCGTTACTGACCTTTAACACGTTACTGTTCCTGTTACTAACCTTTAACATGTTCCTGTTACTGACCTTTAACACGTTACTGTTCCTGTTACTGACCTATAACACGTTACTGTTCCTGTTACTGACCTTTAACACGTTACTGTTCCTGTTACTGACCTTTAACACGTTACTGTTCC
>JAODLC010000036.1:16822022-16834069 GCA_026781145.1 Hippopotamyrus pictus | reverse complement strand
CCCCCCCGCCCGCCGCGGGGTCCGCCGCGGCCGCGACCGGGACGGCCCAGGTCTCCGAAGTTGATCTCCAGCTGGGAGGTGATGTCATTGGCCGGCTTCCGGAAGTGGTGATCGGCAGCGGCGTCGTCGGTCTGGACCTGAGAGCGTGACGAGCCCGTCATCATTCACATCGCCGTTACTGTCCTTTGGCACAGCACAGCACAGTGCAAGACTGCCACGCATCACGCGTTAAAGATCACGTTTGATATCCTTACTTATAATTTCTGTATTTAATACCATGTTGATTGTTATGAGTGTATGCATGAAGGCTCTTGGGAAACTGCAGTGTAAACAATGACAATCCTTTGATTATATATGGTCACGACTGAACCAAGTTTAGACCCCAACCAAAGATGTCGCACTTTAACGACGAGGCTTCCACAGATGAAACTGAATAGCTTTGAGACACTGTTGTAAGCAGTTGCAAAACATAAATACTGTCCTAGAAATGTGATTTTTGTCATAAATATAGATGCGATTTACTTGTATTAAATATTGGTGCATTCATAAAACAAAAAGAGTTCATCAGTTTCTCACAAAACAGTCGAGTGATTTGAACGGCTGAAAAAGATTACGGTAGTCTTGGAGAACGTATGCAGCGCTCATGAAAAAGCAGTGGAGGTAAACTTCAAAATGATTTTTAAACATGTAAGAATCTATAAAAGGATGTAAGAATTGCATGTGCGTAACATGCGATGTTGGTATTAATATCGCACATTATCCAGCCCTATAATATACTAGTCATTTTTCAAATTCGGTACAAAATACCCCGCCTTGCTCTGTGATGTCATTCAGTGCCGGTACCAGTTTTTATACCAGTGGAAAACCAACACCTTGAAGTACCAAAAAGGTACCTGATGCGGTGGACACACCCCCTCACTAGCAGCTCCCGACAAATTTCGAACCTGCCGGCCACAGCTAGAGCTGGATTTAAAATGAGTAAAGCCCACTCTTCACAAATATATTACAGTTTATGAGCAGCAAGACATACTAATGCACTGCATGACTCTCATCTTGAAAAACATCAACATCTATTGTACACTGATTACTATTCATACATCGTTAATTGTTCTTGTTGTAGGGTGTGCCTCAAAGGGTGGACATTCCAATGCACTTGTGCAAAGTCACAAACACACCTCGAATTTAAGTCGGGATTACTTCCTAAGCCTGCGACAACACAGCTGTGCCAACAACTCTGAAGAGTTTGAGGCAGTTCATCGCTACAAAGTCTGACGACTCTATAAACAAGCCACGGGACCCAGGGAAGCGATTGCACCAAGGCAAGGCTGGAACCACGATGGCTGCCTGCTAGCCTCCATGTATCTGCGCGAATCAGTGACGCTAAGAGAAGCTAGCGGAGCAGAATGAGTGCACAGAGAGGAGTGCTACGGTGCGCGGACGTACGTCTTCACTCTTGGACTTGTGCAGCACGTAGCCCTTCTTCCACTGGCTGTCAGCGCCCTCGTTGGCCTTGCGGATGTTGAAGTCGACCTTGGCCCGCTCCTTGTCTTGCATCGCCTTCCACTCATCCAGAGTCATCTCTTTGGGTCCTTCGGGTTTGACCTCCTCAACCTCGTTCTCTCTGGAAACACAAGACAAGTGGCCGGGCAAGCTGAGCAGGCTACTGGAAAGCCCTCAGAGGGCGTTTTGGATCAGCAGGGAGGCTTATTAGGCGCGTGCCGGTTTCACGGGGACATTAGGGGGGTCACGCACTTGTTTTCGGAGTCAGCAGGGGGGTGTTCCTCGCCTTCACGGGTTTCCTCAGTGGTATTAGATTGATCAAGCTCGCTGCAGAATATAAACACACAAAAAACTTAAGCCAACAAATGAACCCAGACGACACTATTTTTTCTACATGGGTTGTGGAAAAAACGGTATTAGACAACAGCCTACTGGAAATGAAGAAACTCCCATTCAATCGTTGGCCAACAACCCAGTTATGAGACCATACCCCCAGCTTCTTCACCACAAATATACCATGGGGGCAGGTTAGGACTTTGGGATCAGAAGGTTGCCGGGTCGAGTAATTTGCAATCGAGCAAGGCTCTTAACCCCGGCCGCTCCAGTGACTGTCTGACCCACCTCAGCTCATCCTTGACGGTGCCCCAGTTATGAGATCCACTTCCGCCACGCTTCTCCTCGGCTTTGAGGCTACTGAAACCAAAGCGAAGGGGGTATTAGGCCGGCCGCGACTCGGGGAGCCCCGCCGGTGCATTTCGCGGACGGCCGGGCAGCCGACCACTTACGTCCGATCGCTGCCGCTGTGCCTGTCGAACTCCCGCTTCCCGCGAGAGTCGAACCCGTCGCTGCGTCCCATGCCACGTCCTCTGCCGCCACGTCCACCCCGACCACCGCCACGCCCTCGCAGAGGCCTTTCTCCCGCAGGCCTGCTGGGAGATGCAGGGGGGGGGAGACACTCAGTACCACAGAGCACAAAGGCACCGCAAGACCCACCTGGGTGCAGAAGACTGCCGTACCAATGGACACAGCTGAGATCGGCAGTAGAGATGCATCACTGCTCGGCTCCTAGGAAACAGCCTTAACCCCAAAAATGCCCCAGGATGCGGGATAAAGGTCTAATTCTGCACCTGATCCCTCATTGTGCCTCAATCTCACTCGTACGTGTGTGCACGATGGGGTGCGTGAAAACAAATGAATTCCTACGTGCACGTACAAATTAAGACAACGAAGGACTATAATAAAACATACAGTACTCATAATACATAAGCTTCCAGTAGCATTTTCAATTTTCCTGAGTGCACGAAATATTACTTCTCCCTCACTGAGGACATCTTCATGTAGACAGAGACGAGGTTCATGGGGGCACGGTACCCCCCCCCCCCCGGCTTACAGGGCGGACGCCGCAAAACGTGCAGAGGGGAGAAACCAGTTGACCGAGTGTAGAATAAACGGTAAGACACGTTTGGTTTTGACGTACAGGGGCCACGGACGACTGACAGTGTAAATGTGCTTCGGATCACAGGCTAAGTGAAAAGTCGACACCTGAACGTGACCCAGCTCTTCACATGCAGCATCAGAACCCAAGGACTGAGATTTCTGTCCTAATCTAACAGAAAAGACGCGTCAAGCCGGAGAGCATCCAGGCCCAAACACTCACTTATCCAGAGAAAACTCCCCCCCCTCAGGCTTGTCTTCGGCAGGCTTGTCGAAGCGGCGCTCTCGGGGCGGCCTCCTCTCCGGCCTCCTCTCCCCAGGCCTAGCCTCCCCCTGAGGGCCCTGCTGCGGCCCCGGCTGAGGCCCCGGCTGCCCTGAGTGGGGAGCCTGCTGCTCAGGCTTCCTGCCGACTCTCCTGATGCCTGAAGAGAGAAAAAGAAAAATGAGCCGAACCCCAGAGAAGAGTCAAAATGGGGACTCAGGCTACAGCGTGTCAGTATTCATTTCAGAATGGTGGCAGAAAAACAAAACACACACCAATGGGGGGGGCACAAGAAAGGAAATTAATATTCTACTACCAAATCAATAAGGAAACTGGCTATGGAATCATGTTGTGGTCTGATAACATCGTGCCACGCGAGAGGGAATCACAGGGTTGCCAACTCTGGTCAGGAGGATGGAACAGGATTTTCATTTGAGACAAGTCTGCACGTGCATTTACGAGCATGCAAGAATTTTATTACCCTGTAAAGAGTCTGTAGGGTTCGCAAACTACCCCAATACATCTGATGTATGTATTTTTAGGTTTATAATGGAATAATAGATTTGCTGTAACATTTCTTGCCTGAGAGTCTGAAAGCGTGAGTCACGCACCATGCGTGAGAGCTGGCAACCTCGTGTAATCATAATATAAAAGGGAAACGTTAAACTAGCTAAAATAAAACACAAGGGGGTGAGCCAAATATCTCAAATCCTCTTTAAGGTACGGAGCAGTATATGATTTTAAGTTGTCCCGCCCCAATATCCTCGTGCCCTGAAGGAGACTGGCAGCAGCCGCCATTAGACACGTTACGGGAGTTATGTTGCGCGATCGGGGGGGGGTGGGTGTTCAGCGGCGACACCCCCTCCCCACCAAAAGCCTGCAGGAGGTCGCAGGGGGTTCCGAAGACGGGAGCAAGGCGCTAATTCTAGAGTACGGCTATTTAAACAGCCCCCTTCGCCAAAACAGGCTCTATCCAGCTCACCACACATACCAGTAACCCGCTGCGTGCATTTTAAGATGCAGCCAGGTGATTATGGTGATCAGGGTTCGCACGCGCCGCCTTCCGCGCGCCCGGGCCGTGCAGGACTGGCAGCTACAAACGCGTCTGACACGAGCGAACAGGTGCCGCGCACCACGCTTCATTTCGCTCCTGGGCGAACCGGTTCGCTGCCGCCTCACTTCCGCCCCCGAGAAAACTCGCTAGAAATCCATGTGCGACCAATCGCCCTCCCCAGACCAAAGAACTTAAAATAAAGATCGGGCGACACTACGGCACCCACACTCCCACCACGAGGTCCTCCGGATCCCCCGCTTCCCTCCTTAAGTTGTCCTTCGTGGAGGGCCTGCAGGGGGAGGGGGCGTTTGCACACCCCAGCAAAAGATCTGCAATTTAAAAGTCGAGTAGATCACACTTGTGTCGATTCCAGATTTAACCCCCCCAGTTCGTCTTCAAAAAAACCCAAAGCAAAAATACCAGCAAATAACCGGCAAGGTTTTTTTTGTTCACGGGCGAGTCACGTCACTGTTTTTTTTTCCCCCAAAACTGAACTAAAAGGCCCAAACAGGCGCCGCACCGCGTGCGATGGAAGAGAAAAGCGCTAGTGGATGTGCGCGCTTGGCACGTGCTCGGCGCGGTAGCTGTCGGACTGCATGCACGCGGGTCCACAATAGAAACCATGTTGTTGACCTCATGGGGGGCGCGTGCGTGCAATAGGCAACATTCTTCGGGATTTTAAGAAACACCATCAACCTCGGATGGGAAAAAAACATCCTACCTTCTTTTTTCAGAGACACCGGTGGCTGCGTCTCCTCCTTCTTGTCAGCTAGCGGGTTCTTTCTGTCCTTCTGCGATTCCTTCTTCGGCTGCTTGGCGGCCTGAGCGGCGGTCTTGGCGGCACCGGGAGCAGCGCCGTCCTTCCTCTTGCTTTCCGCCTGTTTTAACGCCTCGAACGGGTCGTCCTCGTCGTCAAATAGCTGGTCGAACCGATTGGTGACGACGCAGCCGAAGCCTTCTTGCAGATGTCCGGGCATGATGGCGCCCCTCCGATGGGATTCTCCTCCGATTCTACCGAGGCTAGAAGCGAACTTGTCGCCAGCGACTGCCACAAGATGGCCGGGAAAGAGACTTTGCTTCTCTTCCGGCACGATAAACATCCGGGAACTCGGCTTACGGCCACATGGGAATTGTAGTCTTTTAGGGGAAAGTATTCAGCATACAACCCATCCCTTACCTAAGAGATACTGCAGGGGGTCATTCCATTGGTGCTTTTTCCACAAATACCATTACGTATATTAATGGAAGACTTATTACCACATCAGTGTGATTAATTTTAATAATAAAAAAACAACAAGGGGTGTTATCAGGTAAATGACATTTCGAGATTAGCAAACACGTTGAATAAAAAACAAAGGTAAATAAAAAATGTTTTCATGCAATCTTATTTGTGCATTTTCAGACAAAACACGGGCTTAATTCATGCTTATGATTTTTTGCGACTTCTGTTGAGTTGCTACCGTTAGGCCTATAAAATAAAATAAAATAAAATAATGGATTACTTTCCAAGTAATCCGGGGGGAAACTAAATATAGCTATAATCTACTGTTTTTAAATAGGCCTAGATTTATTCATTTATACCGGTTACTACTGATCCAATGCCAGCATCTGCGGGTTTGTATCCCCAAATGTATGACGTTAAACTAATGAGGGTAGCGTCAGTCCAAAGGTAACATCAGTGAAATGAATCTGATTACAAAACACTGACAGATGCTGAACTGCAAAGGACATCAGACGTAAGCTACGTGAAGCTTTTAAAACTGACAAGGAAACTGCTATTGGGGACATTAAATTTCTAATTATTTAAAATACTTTAAAAAACTAAACTTCTCGAAAACAATTTCTTCGACTCACTCGCTGCATTAATTAAAAACCATTCAAAATAATTTAAAACTCTGAAGTTTAATTTCGCACGTTGCTTATTTCCGATAAATAAGAGCGAAAATACCGGAAAACCATGCCTTACAACGTAAACGAAGCAATCATTGAATCATACGCTTTGATGCTTTTCGTGATGGCGACGTTTTTCATCTACTTTTGCATCATGGTTTGGGCTTTCAGCAATCCGAAACTTAGCGGCGCAGAGGAAGATGCTGACACGAGCCCGACCGAAGCCGCTTTCACACCCGGAAAGCGAGTGCCGCTGGAGCGGATCCGCATCCACAAGGAGCATCTGCAACAAGCAACTGACCCAAGTACAGACGCGGTTTTCCTGGAGAACAGCATCAGAACAGACAGAGTGAGCTGTACATTTAATTATAACAGTCCGGGCACCTCCAATTTAACTGAAGTAATTGCTTAATATTTGACTTTTAAATTAATGTCCTTAATTGCAAACGCAATAATGTAAGTGCAGTTTGTTTCATCGGTCACTGAGTCGATTAATATTACTACCTGATAATACAGTTAATGAGAAAAAACACACGCACGCAGTAATACTAACTTTGTGATTGCAAAATACGTTTCATCTCCATTGAATCACTCTGCTTTAATTTTGTTCAGTATCAGAGCTCGTCCTTGTCCTCACCTCTAAATCCTGCAGAGCAGAGAAATAGTAGCCTTTTGTCTATAAGGGGCGGTGTATTTTTAGGTGTGATCAGTCACGTGCAGTCCGCCCCCATCATGGTTTTGGCCACCTAATATCCAGTCTCACCCTATCTACCGCAACCATTTGTTTTTAAACGTGGGCGACAAATTGTTTATTATTTTGGCCAATCGGCTTTGTTAATTTTATTCCTGTTTTTGTTCTGAATAATCTGGAGCCAAAAATACTGCATAGTCTGTTCAGACTTCAAACTCTTCAGACACTGACAGCTCAGATTCATAAAGGATGTCACCGCCTTGCACACTTTTTTTGCCACAGTTTTGAGTTTTGGAATATTTGAATCAACAGTCGAGAGAGACCAATGGTGTCATCCCGCTCTTGAAGACGACTTTCTGGAACTTGGGGGGAAAAAACACTGCGGCAACATGGAAAGACTGAGTTAAACCCTGCTGGAAAAACCGACTACAGACTGTATGAATGATCTTAATTTAGCTGCAGCTCATCCTGTCCCTCTGGCTTTTACTCTGTGCTTCTGGAATAATTTCTAGACTCATTCTGTTCCTGTACTTAATGAGCAGGTGGAAGATGGATGGATTCAGTATTGCACTGCCTGTAGTTCCATGATCATCTAAAACTCCTGGCCTTCTAAGGGAAAAAAATACACTTTTGGTTTCTGTACAGATCTAAAATCTCTCTCACCCTCATGGCAATTTATAAACAGCTCTCCAGTTTAGTGATAATGCATTCAAGTATCCATTTGGATGATTCAACATTCCTTAGGAAGGTAAGTAAGCAGTCACATCGAAAGTAGTTTTTGGTTCTGGCATAAACTGATAGGGACCTTAGACAAAGGATAGAGTTTGTCACAAGTGACAAGATTCAAAGGTAAATATTAGATACTAAACACCTTCCTGTGATACCATGCAATCAAGGGCTAACATCACCTGAGCATTCCTACAACATTGCCTGGAATATTAAAGCCAGAACTGCTCACATGAATAAAAAAATGACAATACATGTAAATTATACTACAGCACAATCAACTACTACATGTCAGCAACATGTCAACATGCTAGTGCCATTGCACTAGTGGTTACCATGGTGACATTTTCTATTTACATAGCACATCAAATGCAATGGCAAATGAGTAATAGTCAAAATCAAACTGCATTTAGTTTATTAACCAACGTCAATGGGTCAGCAATATTTTCATTAAGTTGCAGAATTACTTTATAAAATAGCATGAAAAAGATCAGTAAATGAAATCGAAAGGTTTGCATTGCAATCATATTTAAATTGATCATTGAATTTAAAATTACTGATCATAAACACCTGATTATCCCAAAAAAAGAATTCAAGATATTTTGTCTGTTTTAAAGACTTACAAATACAAAACATATCACATGTATATATTTTGAAATCATTTGATTTTAATATTCAAAACAAATACCTGGATACAATAATAGAATAAAACAAATTACCACTAAACTTGTAAAAAAAAAAAAAAATATATAGTGCACAAAATAAGCTCTATACAATAATTACTATACAGAACTGTGTCACTATCAGTATGTTACTATGATTGACAAAACCGGTATGATGTTATACACAAATACTACATTTATAAAAGCAAAATTGATGGCTAGAAAATGAATCCCTCAGTCTAAACAAAAGCTAAAAACAGCTATTGTATGCAAGTTATGGCTTTGGTAATTTTTGAATTTGTCACTATTATGGTTTATGAATTGAAGCTCAATTTGACACTAACTTTTTTTTTTTATCAAGATCAAACAATTACCATAGGACGTGGTTCCAAATAAGTAAATAAGCCAAATTAAAAATTTTTGTTTTTTGGGGCTTTTGAGGGAGTTTTGAGGGCTTCAAAATACTCCAAAAGGGTAAATACTGTGGAACGTATAAGTTTATACATATTGATGAGTCCATATATAATATATAAACATTCCAACAATGTTAGTGTTAGTGTTCCAGTGGATTCTGTATGGTTACAGGCTACGTGATGTCACACAGGGTAGGCTATTCATGTCCTAAGGTCCCACAGTGTATGCAGGAGCTTGTGTAAATGTAATCATAGCTACTCTTACCATAAGCCAGGCTTGGGCAAGTATTTTCTACGGAGGGACAAATCTGAGCTTCACCACATCAGCGTGGGACGTTTCTAAATGATTATGTTCACATCACCTGAAAGCTACAATAACAGACTTATTTGGTTTTCCTTTTCCCTTTTCTGAAAATACATGCAGAAATCAACAGAACCAATGCATTGTTCATGTGTAACTTAACACACATTTATCATTAATTAAAAAGAAAATCTCCATACATTTGAATGTAATACTTTTTATATTTTTTTTATCATCAAGCAGACCTGTAAAAATAGCTTTGTGGGCTGAATATGGCCCTCTGGTCAGCTTTTGCCCAGGTCTGCCATAAGCGGTCTCTGTTTCAGGAACTGCACCAACGTGTAACTGACAAGTAATCAGAATGCACACGTCTCTGGGTCTTAGGACATGAACGCGTCCTGCCCCTACATCATAGCAGAGCAAAGCTGACACGGTGGGTGGAAAAGCATATTTGAGAAGTCTTGCGCTGACTGAATGGGGAAACTGGGTAAGGGGGCTTTATAACACCAATCCGATATGAATAGCTTTTCCCAGACTACAGAATTATATAAATAGGACCCAATCCTTACAGGAGTATGCTAGATATTACTGTCTGCAGAGTGGTCCTTGTGTTGGTGTTCACTTAAATGAGTGAAAAGTGAAATCTAGAAGAGGCATCCGAACACATAGCCGAGTTCTTCATTAACACCAGACGTTAACACTTATGCCCAGCCTGCAATAACCACTCAGCTGTAGATGCTTCCAGCTAATCTACCATGTGAACGAACTGTCTTTCAGTCTAATTTCACGGTACAACAAAACCAGCAAAAATTATATACACCCAGACGTTTAACACATACTGTATTTGGTTATCAATGCAACATTCAGACACAACAGAAAACTACCATTTCATGTACTAATGAAACCAAACATTTTCATACTCATTTTATACCAACAATTTCACTGAAGAGCATCTTCCACATCTCTCCTATTCATCTCATGTACACTTTCACTCCTTTGCACATCAACCGTTTCCTCTAGGTCACAGGTCACATTAGACAGTGCTATGTCCTGCAGAGAACAACTTGAGTCTGCCAGTCCATTTGACATCTTTCCCTTGAACGCAGGTTTTTCTGTGAAGTTAACTATTACCATTGACAACTATGAATGGCCTTAAAATAGTTATAAATAACAGGGAAGAGTTTATGGAACTGAAATTTACATACGAAGACATGTTGGGCCATGAAAGTGTCCGGGTGGTGAGACTGACATGCAGATGTGTCGAGTGACTATACAAACCCCGGATTATGCTACGATATGCTGTGCTATGACTGCAGAGTTTGAGGCTTAAGGCATGACATCTACTGACCATCAACAAAGTGGCTATATAGCATTTCTGTTTTTCAGGGAGCGAAGACAATGATGAAGGTGGTGTGTGTGTTAGGGTTATATTACATTGTGGGGACCCAGTGTGACTTTTTACCTTGTGGGAACATCTTTATCCCCATAAGGATCACCCCAATTTTCTAAAAATCTGTGAATGCAATCAAAAAAGTTAAAATGTTTTCTTTGGTTACTTTTGGTTGAGGTTTGGGCTAGGTAGGGGTTAAGATTGTCAGGTTGGGATTACATTTTTCCTCATAGAAATGAATGGAGAGTCCCCATTAGGATATAACAAACCTCTGTGTGTTTGTGTGTGTGGTCCAGGTATACCTTACCTTGTGGGTAGGGGTTAAGGTTGTCATAGTTAGCATTAGCATTTTTCCCATAGAAATGAATGAGCGGTCCCCAAAAAGATATGATCACACGACTGTGTATGTATGTGTGTGTGTGTGTGGGGGGGGCGGTGGTGGTAAACATTAAAATTCTCACCTGTGTGTCACAGAAACATGCTCCAGGGTAAATGCTGTGTGACCCATACTGTATAAAGAAAACACTATTGAATGTCCAAACCACAAAAAGCCTCTGGCAAGTAACATTCAAATAGAAATATTGATACTCACTATTTAACATTAATCAGTACTAACATTAGTAACATTTTAAGGCACTTACAGAGTATGATTCCATTAACGGAAATAAAAATACATAAAAAAAACCATACGGAATTTCCCGAGCTTGAAGCAGTTTAATTGGACTATTCCAGAATTCCAGGTCTGTTCTGAGCATGATATCATGCCTCTACTGTAAAATGTATACTAGCCTACCTGCAAGAAACTGTCAGTGTTTGACTCGAGACTGAAACGGAGTACTGCTGTGGACCTTAAATTACATAAAAGCACAATATTATCACTGTTATTAAAAAAAAATGCAACATTACAGAATTTGTAGAAAGTTAACAGTGCAAACCTACTGCACAAAGTTGCTTAAAATAGCAGATATTCTGTTACATGTCGAATTGTGACAAAATCATCTGATACAAAGTGATATTTGAGATTATTCTTTGTATTAAAACTATGAATATTTAATTCACCTACATTACACAATGCCCTTGGTCCTGTGCTGACACATATTGAGTTTCATTGAAATGAGTCCCACAGGAAAACGAATAGCAAGACATGCCCTCATTCCTTAGTAAAACAAAAGAGCATAAAAATGTGCGAAATATTCCTTAAAATCCACCAAGAACACTTAAGGGACAGCTATGATTTCCAACTGTCCCTTATGATCACAAATCAAAAACCATATGCAAAAAGTCAACTTCCAGACCTATATAAAAAAATGATATATTGGCTTTTTATTATGACTGCTGTTATTATTCGTAATGCCTACTAATCAAATCAAACCAAATCAGCAATCAAAAGCCAAATCAAATATCTATTCAAAAGCGAAAAATGTGACCTTTTGTGGCGAAGGCCTGAAATGTGATATTTGTGCAATTTTTCTTTAACTAAAAGGAATCATGAAAGAATTCAGTCCCTTTCATGACAGTAACATTGATAGTATTTGCAAATATAGCAATCTAATTAATTCCGGGGGGGGCGGGGGGAAGCTTTGAGAAAGGTAGGTGACCAGGGGTAGCCTTTTTATATGGAACTTTTTTTCGCTGGGTTACTAGATTAAATTTGAGTCGGGTCGTTTCAAAAGTGCTTTCAGGCCTCCTACTGGCACCTAACCCTTCCTGCCGCGCCAGCCCAC
>JAODLC010000036.1:16796074-16821922 GCA_026781145.1 Hippopotamyrus pictus | reverse complement strand
ACCCTTCCTGCCGGGCCAGCCCGCCCCCCCCCCCCCCCACCAAGCACTTCAGGCTGCCCCTATTCTGGCACAGATATGAAAATAACAATAGTTACACAGCAGTAAGTACTCTCTCACAGAAGGGGAGAGGAACGCCCGCCTGTACGAGAACCCGGGAGTATCCGGCAAAGGGCCTCGACCAGTGCAAGGCTGCCGGGCACAAACGTCCGAGCAGCGCGCTGAGGTGCCCCCACCCCCCCATCCCAGCTGCCGCCGCCGTGGTCATGGCTGGCACTCCAGCAGCACGCGGTGGATGTCCTGGAACAGCGGCCGCTCCTTGGCGTTCCTTTGCCAGCAGCTCAGCATGAGCTTGTAGACGGGATCGGGGCAGGCGGCCGGCTGGGGCAGGTAGATCTGGGCAGGGCGGGAGGAGCGTTTGCGGGAAACACGTCAGGAGGGGACAAAGGAGCCGCGCCACCTGACGCTACTTGTTCTCGCTAAGTGACGCTACTTTCACTAGTGATAAACGCGTGTGCTGGCAAGTTACGTTTATAGGGGTGTGTTCAGCTGTTTAGGGGGCAGTAAAGCTTCTGGGCAGTGTTTTCGCAGTCTGGACTTGTTAGGCTTTTAGAGCACAAAGGATTCATGGGGAATAGGATTAAGAGCTGGAAATGGCTGGGGAATCGTATCGCGTGAATGGCACACCCTGGTTATGTGACGCTACGCTGAACAGGTTGGTTGACAAAAGACAACCAGCAGTTATAACTAATCAGAAAAATTCTGCCCTCCTGAAATTATGATAAATTGCAAGTCTCTTGATTATATGGGCAACGTTTACTGGATGAACACAAGTAGCTAAAAATTTAGGAGGAGCGCCGCTTCCAATTGCATGTAATAAAAAAACGCCGTAAAGCTAGTAAATACAGTGAGTGAGTGAATTATATGCTGGAAAGACACTGGCGCGGCAGAAACACTCACCTGTCGCTTCTGATCCCTGAAGAACTCGCCAGTGTTCTCGATGACCTGCTCGTCGGAGAGCTGCGAGTACGGCTGCTCCTTGCAGAAAGTCAGGATCTCCCACAAGGTTACGCCGAAAGCCCACACGTCACTGGCGGTGGTGAACTTGCCCTGAAGTGAACAAGCAGGGCACCACAAAGAACAGGTCATCCCATGGGGACACATTCTGAACTTGCTGGAATGCGTTAGTCTTTCAAAGGACTTTAGCCAAAAATCACAGGATTAGCTAATGCTACCAAATCATCTCGGTGAATTTAACAAATAATGAATGCTGTAACAAAAATAAAACAAAGGCGGTCGGGTTGAGGAGACTGCTGGTCCTCACCAGGAGGATGCTCTCCCAGGACATCCAGCGGATGGGCAACACGGCACGGCCCTGGATGCGATAGTAATCCCCACTATACAGGTTACGGCTCATGCCAAAGTCAGCAATCTTGATGGTGTAATTCTTGCCCACCAAGCAGTTGCGTGTGGCCAGGTCTCGGTGGACGAAGTTTAGTGAGGACAGGTACTTCATGCCAGAGGCTATCTGCATGGCCATGTAGTGCAGGTTACTGTAACTGCAGAGCACAGATGGGCGAGACGTACATTGAAGGGTTGGTTACTGTAACTGCAGAGCACAGATGGGCAAGACGTACATTGAAGGGTTTGGGAGTTAAGTCAAGTCAAATTGCATAAAAGTCCCAAAGACTACAGGGAGTGACTCAAAGGTGTCAGCTAGAGAGAACCACGCTTACGTGACTATGGCAGCATTCCCAAAGAAGGCCACCTGGACCTTGGGATCGTGACGGGACAGGAACTGGTTAAGGTCCCCGTTCTCCATGTATTCTGTGATCATGCAGAGGGGATCGGCGCAAATGCACACTGCCAGCAGGCGGATGATGTTGGGGTCTTTTAACCGTGACATGATCTTGATTTCTTTCAGGAAGTCGTTCCTGTGAATGGACACTTGGGCATTACCACAAGGATACTCACCTGGATATGCAAGTCTGCGCCAAGCTATGGCTTTACCTGGCATTTTTGTTGGCATCTGCTCTCAGCATCTTCACAGCTACAAGCACGGGCATGCCGGGGCTGAAGTCCAAGGAGAAATCCTCGTCCAGGAAATCCTGCATGCCCTCTGCCTCACAGAGATGCACCTGGTGCACACCAGCCCGGGACAAAATTAATCAAAAGACAGAGCGTGGTCATCTTCAAGTCCCGACTTGCCTTTCACATTCAGCAGTCTCCACCCATTCCCCACTCACATTCTTCACAAGATGATGGTATCACTCACCTCTCCGAACTGTCCCTCCCCAAGCTTCTCCTTGAAGCTCAGCAGCTTCATGGGAAACTCCTCCACGGCCACGTCCTTTCCGGACAGCAGGTCCATCGTGATGGCGGGCACGGCATAGGTGTTGCTCCCCGTCACCCCCTGCAGGTTGACGATGTCAGCCTCGGCGTAGTGAGGTACACCTTCGTTGCCACTGGCTTGAGCTGGTTTTGAGGCTACACTGGTCCCTGCTGTGTGACACCCAACACCCAAACAAGTTAGTGCAGTAAACTGCATCATACATCATCAGACATGTCATCATACGTCATTCTCTAGTAGGGGTCTTAAAGGGACAGTTCACCCCAAAACTGAGAAAATGTATGTTTTAGATGGGCTTTAGTGCTATCTATCCATCTAGGTTGTTCTGCTGGGAGATGCCTAGTTTTGGAGATATTGGTCGCAGAAATGTTAGTCTTCTCTCCCATATATTATATGGCATTCTCTCTGTGGCGATTAAAGTTCCAGAAAAATACACTTGAAAAATTGAACAGCAATGTCTCTTATCAGAAGTCATGTGCTGGTAGATAATCCACAGACTTAATGTAATTTAATGTAGTTTAATGTTAATTTTCTTCTACTAAACTCCACACACTAATTGTATCAATGCGCAGAAGATATTGCCGGGGTGTTTGTGCTTGTATCTTCTGTACCCAAACTGCTCCTTTAAGATCCTCTATTGTCATGCAGTCTCAGTCATAAGTCACTATCTATTAAGGGTCTTAAGATCCTCTATTGATCAATGAGGCTTCTGGCCCATTGTCTACTTATCAGTTAACCTTCGTTTTAGACTTGGTTTTACTTCTACAGTGCTGGTTCATACCGGCCTCCTCTGTGACCTGGGAGAACTCGGGCAGCTTGCGGATGAGGCGTGAGGGCTCCTGGTAGTCTGGGCCGAGGGGGAAGATCCTCTCGTAGGTGGACTCCTGTTCGCTGGGAGACGATGAGTGGTTGTTGTTGCTGCTGTAGGTGTAGGTTTCACTCTGTGTTGATGCAAGTGAATGACAGTTAGCTCACTGTCCGTTTTCTGCCCAGGGCAGGGCTCAGCTCCACGGGGTTGGGGGGCAGGGTGGGCCTGGTCCACCCTATCGTAATCTTGGTCCACCCCCCCTCCCCACCCGACTTCGATGCCCCACCCAATACTCCAAAGCTGAAGCCAGATCTGGCTCAGAGACCCAGAATGAAGAACAAAAAGTTAAGAGAACCACATAACATCCAACCACATTTAACCTCGTGCTCAGATTTGGCCAGGATGTATATGAGAATACCCCATCAAATACTGTGTTTTTTTTAAAGTAATAATTTATATAAAAATTTTAATAGCATGGTGGCTCAGTAGATCGTGCTGTTGCCTCATATCTCCAGGAATGAGAATTCAAATGTTCTCCCCATATTACATAGATTTCCTCCCACAGGCCAAAGAAATTATCAGGCTAACTAAATTGCCTTTCTTTACTGTGTGTGTGTGTGTGTGTGTGTGTGTGTGTCTCCTGCAATGGACAAGCATCCCATCCAGGGTGTTTCCTTGCCTTGTGCCCTCTGTGATAGGCTCCAGGCCTCCCATGATCCTTTATTGCAGTGTTTCCCAATCTGGTCCTGGGGGACCCCCAGAGAGTCCATGTTTTTGTGGAGCTGGGAGGGAGCAAAAATGTGGACTGTCTGGGGGTCCCTGAGGACCGGTTGGGAAACACTGCTCTGTGGTTGAAAGATTGATTGATTTTCATGTATATTTTAATCTAAAGCACAAGCATAAATAAAAATTGTATAAAGCAGTTAACATTCAGTGCCACTTCTGTGGTGGACCGTGGTACATTTCCCCATTTAGAATGAAATCTTCACTGACCTTCTCCAGCATCTTCTGCCAAACTTGTCTCCACAGGATCATCACTATAATGGCCACCAAGATGAAGATGATTGCTACCAAACAACCAATCAGAATCCTTGTGTTGCTGTCATCCACTTTATGAGTAGGGTCGTCACCTAACACAAAAAATGGAGGGGGGGTATTCTTTTTTTTTATTGAGCATGAACAGGTCAAAGGAGTCAGATGCCTGGCAGCCGTGAGGTAGAGGCCCTGCTTACAGTAAATCTGCTACCAGTAAATCTTCCTCATTTTGTCACTGACTGTCTAGTTACTACAGTTCCTGCCGTCACTTAACCCTAGCAACTTTATTTTTTAAGTCTTGATAGATATCATCATATATAGCCGAAGTATAAAAAGATAACTGATTATGAAAGACTGTATATCTATGATCACCACTATTGGGTGCCTCGTTAAAGCAATTACTCTGTTGTGTCCATTGCACTTGTCATGCGTATAAAAAAGCAATAAAAATCCAGATATTTAAATGATGAGAGAAGTAGACCTACTTACCGGGCTGAGTGCTTGTTGGGGGGTCAGTGTTTGAGGGTGGTAGGGTGGTATTGTACATCGCCGTGTCTGAAAGAGAGAAGAGGCTTACATTAGAAGCTTACATTGACAGGAAGGTTTCAATCTGACTGATCATTGTTCTGGCATAGTAAAGTAAGGTGCATCAGGGTTCTTAGCTGGTGTTATGGCAGAAGATAGCACTGATCCAGGTCTATCAGGAAATTTCTTCATTATTTTTACATCAGTTAAGAGCATTTACAGCACTTGCTTAATATCTGTAAAAAAAATGCAAATTTATTGGTTCCGTAACAAAAGTCCATTGACAAGCAATGTTTAACATATCTGAACATATCTTTCGCACAGTCATTTTCCTTTTAAGTGTCATATTTGTGACTGACTCATTCATTTCTGTTGCTATTTTGCTATCAATTGCAATTGAAGACAATCACTCGTAAAGGGAGACCAAACAAGAGTTTGTGTTTATGTTATTGCAAAGTTGTTATTAATTAAAAAGCACCCAGTGAGACTGCTTGTCAATGAGAACAGCTCTTTTACAAGTATAATTTGGGTTTCAACTCAATACTACTTGAATGTTTTACTTAAATCTACTAGTTTCTAATGTGAATATATGTTTTGTACACAAATGAATCAAGTAATGATCTTTGCTATAAAACCAATAAATTTGCTATATTCTTACTGAAAAAAAACAAGCATCCCAGGATGTTCTGTGTGCACTATATATGAAGACAAGCGTCCATAAATCAAAGACCGTAGGCATCTATAGACCAAACACCCACAGTACCTGACTGGAAAGTTATTTCACTGAACATCATCCAGGTGTCAGCGAAGTAGTACTGGCATTTAATGGCACTGGCCATGTGGTTGTGGAGGGAGACCGTGACGAAGCGAGCGCTGGGGTTGATGTTGTCCATCACGGGGCTGAAGGAGGCCGGCGTGGGCTCCCAGTCCGACTCCGAGCGGAAGCGGCAGACCACCTGCCGGAACATCTTCACCCGACTGGTGAACATGTTGTTACAGTGCACCTGTGGGATGGGCGAGAATCAACAAACATGTCACCGTGTGTTTCACCCACCATAAGGGTGGTTCTTCTGGAACCATAAACTTTACACTGGTGACACACCCAGTCTACAAGGCAGTTCCCAGTTTAAATCCTCCACCTCTGGTGGGCTGTACGTGGCTCTCCTCTTTTGAATGGAAGGTTGTTAGTTTGAATCCCGTGTTTGCCAAGAGTAGTCACAGAACAATTTGAGTCACTGACCAAGGCCCTTATTTCTGCAAAACTGCTGTAAGGATGCTGGATAAATTGCTGACCCTGGACTCAGAACCCAAGCTTCACTCTCACCTCTGTATGTGCGTGACAGGAGAGCAGGATGGGATTTGTGATGACTGACCTCCGTTGTACTTGCTACCTGTACAGTGACCATAAAATTGCATTCTATTCATTTGGCCCCGCCCTCGGAGACGGCCGTCACACGCACTTTCATGGTGGTGAAGTTGCGTATCCGGTCGAACTCGAACATGATCTCCACATAGTCCGTGGGGAGACTCTCGTTGCTCCAGCCCACGTAGTCGTAGCCAGGCCAGATGCCGTACACGTGGCTGAGGGTGAAGTCGTCCAGGCCGCACATGCCATCTGTCAGCTGGCCTAGCCCTTCGGTCATGCTGTGGACGAGATGCGAGCCACGGAGGACTTGAGCTTAATCATGCGGGAGCGTTTGATGGACGTTCAATGTTCAGGGCAGTGCAGAACTGAACCAAGAACACGTGCATGCCGATACATGGTGGGTGTGTGACTCAGCGGTTAGGATGCAGGGCTTGTGATCAGAAGGTTACTGGTTCGAATCCTAGGGATTTCACCATTGAGACCAATTGCTCCAGAGACTGCCTGACCTTGCTTTCTCAAAAAAAAAATGTAAGTGCTAAAATAAGCAAGATACCAACACAACAGTTGGCCACTAGGTGGTGACATACTACTGTCATAACTTCACAATTGCTGATTAGTTTTGCAGTTAACATGAATGAGGACTGAAGCAGTGATCTGAAACTTAGAATGTCATAAAAGGACTGATTATCAAGCCTTCCCACACGTGACCAGTGTGCAGAGACACAGCATGCTGACCTGTAGCCCACAGCCCCATCATACACGGAGTCGTTGAGCTGAACCTGCAGGTCTTCATAGATCATTTGTTGGCCTGCGGGGGCGCTGTAGGACACCAAGCCATCTGTGAGGAAGAGTGTGAGGAATCAGTTTAATCCCTCATGGGGCCGTACGCCATCCAGCACTGAACGTGTAGGGTGTGAGGTCACCGGAAACAGCACGGGTAACCAAAATCGAAAGGTGTAAAATGTAAAAAAAAAAAACAAAAATAAAAAACACACACTAAATACCTTTTAAATAACATCAGATAAAACAGTACTCTACAGTCCAACTGTAAGAGGTTTGGCTGGTTCAGTACCTGCATTTTGATTCCAATTCCTTAATTATTTATTTCTGTAATTGGAGGCACCGTGTGGCAGAGCGAGTTAGGACCTAGTGCCTGTGACTGAAAGGTGTTGAGTTCAAACCCCAGGGCCGGCAGTGTGATTTCACCATTAGGTCCTTGAGCAAGGTCCTGAACCCCCAATCGCTCCAGGGAATGACTGACCCTGCATTCTCCACTGCACGTCGCGTTGAATAAAAGCGGCTGCTAAATGTAATGGGATTATGCTTTTTATGATCTCATGAGGGAAACACAATGAGATGAATGTGGTCATATTACAAGATAAGGAGCAATAACACACGACCCTGCAGGGAATTATTCAGATGAAAGATATTTTTACAAATCCAAATCTTTGGCAGCCAGCAGCAGATTTATAGCGCAGATAAAATACGCTCAAAAAGTACTTAAAATGTTATTCATTATACGATTTAATGGTAAAGCACTGGACTAGCACTAACGCAGTATTAATTCAGAAAAATGGCTGTCACCGTGAAATATGCAAACATCTGAGTTTGAATTATACTTGCACACTGCAGAGGGCCCCTGGCATGAGGTAGAGCGAAACTCTTGGGATCATATATCTGGCAGAATTAAGGGAGACTAAGACTGCATGGCTGTACAGGTTAGGGCACTGTGCCCGTTACTGGAAGGACATTAGTTTAAATCCCTTGGGCGGCTGAGTGATCTCACCATTGGGTCCTTAAGGCCCTTAACCCTGAATCGCTCTCAGCACTTGATGACCCTGCTGTGGATAAACGCATCTCATAAATAAGACCATTGGCAGGAGAATGGTGACTACTTAAGGGGAGAAGAGACCCACCCCACTGTCCATTTAACCACTCATACTAGCAGTAAGTCATCCCTGGGGCACCACAGCAAGACCATTGGAGAGCTAACTTGCTATTAGCATCTATTTATCTATGCATTGTCGGGTTCTGTGCGAAGCGTCCCTGCTCACCCAGCCATTCGCAGCCATAAAGCTCCACCCTCATGCACACGTTCATGGAGTGGTCCGTCACGGGCATGAAGCGGACGAATCGGGCGATGATGGGAGGCTCCAGGTCCTTCAGCACCACGTCGTACGCGTTCCTGTTGCCCTCGATGATCTGGGGGGGGGGCGTCGAATGATGTCATGTGATACTCCTGCTGATGCGTGCTAATGCTGATGGACGGCACTCCTCTTTACGTTGTCGTTTGTGGTGTCTAAGGACTCGGCTATCGAGAGCTAAAAGTTGCACCAGTTCGAGTCATAATTAATGATATTCCAATGGGGATGGGCTAAATCATCTTAGCATTTAGCAGCAAGAATACCCTCATAAAGAGATATAAACAGCAGTTCTTGTCATAGAGTAGCTTCAAAGCACTCTGGGAGGCTGGGGACACGCCAGACGGGGCATTAAGTTGATGTGACATTCCTTTACTTCACGTGTGTCAAGTTACCAAATGACACCATTCTGTGTTTGGCTCTCGTCCCGAAAACAAGCACCCAGACCCTGACTTTCATCATATTCCTATGCCTGGGTTGTCGCCTTGTGATTCCACCATCTTTGATATCTTTGGTTTTCATTCCATGTGTTTGGGCATGGAGGTGGGTTTAGCAAACATAAACAGAGTCCCTCTCCTTCCTCCCTACCTTGAATCACATCAGGGACGGGGCCACACAGGCACTGGCCCCAGCTGAAAGCTGATTGGCCCCCAGAGTGCTCCCTCCCCTGTCACTCACTGATTCAAAGCATATCATTGGCTAATGATATGGTTGGCCCCTCTGTCTAAATAATTGCGCCTTTTATGTAGCCCACCTTAAAAAAAAAAATCCTGGAATCACCTCTGTGTCACATGGTTCTGACTGCAAAGTCACCAA
Organism: Hippopotamyrus pictus; assembly: GCA_026781145.1. Lineage (NCBI taxonomy): Eukaryota > Metazoa > Chordata > Actinopteri > Osteoglossiformes > Mormyridae > Hippopotamyrus > Hippopotamyrus pictus. Next base: position 16,812,884 of record JAODLC010000036.1, on the reverse strand, counting down.
GAGCAAGTTAGAGAGAAATAAGCCCAAGGGCAACAGGGAAAGGGATATCTGACCAACCTCCCTGCCCTGTCTGTTCCTCCAGGAGATCCAGCGGTTCCCATCGCGGCTGTACTTGATCTTGTACATCTGGGCGAACTCATTGCCCATGCCGCCGGCGTGGCGACCCTGCGTGCCCACGAGCGTGATGAAGTGCAGCGAGCGCAGGTCGATCTGCAAGAACTCATTCAGGTGGTCGGGCTCCACGGTGATCTCTGGGCACCAGGCACCGTCGCCCTCCTCGAAGTCCAGTCTGGGGGGTGGGGGGACGGAGACGTGAGAGGAAGGAGGGAGAGAGAGACCGGCTGAGGGGCAGCATGCAATGGGGGCCTTGTTTTGGGCTGGTGGGAAAGCACAGCTTTTGTGAAAACATTGTGGCATTGTGCAGAGAAACCAGAATGCGTGTAAATCTGAAACGGAGAATGGGCCACCCACGTGGGTAAATTTCCCCATCAGTGTGGTTTTCATGCACACACGTACGCACAAACACACGCGCACGCACAAACACACGCGCACGCACACACACACACACACACACACACACACAGTGAGGCTGAATAACTATACATACTCAACAGGACAGTGTGTATAAACAGGGCAGCCCTAACCCACACACGTAACACGAGACGTTACTGCTGCCAGTTGTGGGTTTCAGGCAGATCCTTTTGTATCTGTATAAATATTCGCAGGCATGGCTGCCGGCGACGTAGCATGCAGGAGCACCCGCGGGTCCGGACGCACAGACCTGCCGTAACGGGCCGCGGTGGAGTCGGCCCATTGGCTGGAGGCGGAGATGTCCTCGTCCTGGATCTGTCCCCCGGACATTCCGAGTGGGTAACGACACACACCTACGGACATCAACAAATGCGACTTTAGCCATGTTTAAACAAATCCACCTCAAACGTTAAGCAGTGGTTAAAAAAAAAAAAAAAAAAAGCATCAGAAGTAGATGGCAGTAAATGGACACAGAAAACTTTAATTTAATTTTTGGGCATTAATATGCAAAATTATATCCTACCTAAATACCTTGACACATTCTTTGGCGACAGCTCTTAACCCTTATTTTGGCAGACGGCAACCTAAGATTTTATTTAACATTTTTTAAATATAAAAACTAAAATAATGAAAACATGAAACAGAAACTGACTTTTTCCCCTAGCTAAGTACAGCTGTCAAGCTACATTTGAGCAGTTTCTCCACGTTGTGTCCCTGTGATATTACACTTCTTGCTGTTCATTTTATTATTACTATTATTTACTTTTATACACTGAAACACACAGCTGCATATTTGCACTTGTTCAGCTGCAGAATAAAAGTAAAAAAAGAGAACTGGCAGAAGAGTTTAAATTGTTTCAACATACATTTGTAGTTGTAAGCTATAGATGGTTGGCAGTAATTAACATTTTACACATTTAGCAGACGTTTTTGTCTAAAGCAACATACAAGCAAGGCAAATAGAACACTGCAAATATTCATGGTGTTAGGAAGTCGACTAGGTGTAAGTACGGCTCAGCTGAACTTACAAAGAATGCCCAGCTACAAATGTAAACAATATTGGAGCAGGAGTGATACAACAACTACACATCCACACAACAAATACACAATGACTTCAAAGAAATGAATGAACAAAGAAAGAATCATTTTATATGGTTGTAATGTGATTTTTTAAGACACTCCCTGATGGTTGCTTTAGCGTCCATGTTGTCCTGTTCGTGTGCAGCTGTCTAAACAGAGTGTACACTAGGACTGGAAATAACCCAAATAACTCGATTACAAAAATTCCAGATTATTAATTGCAGGTTATTTGCTTTGATGCTTGATTTAAGACAGACAGGCGACACTCCCACAGGGACCCGTTGTAAAAAATGGCACCCCCCACCACCACGCTTTTCCCTAAAGCGCGAGGTGTGAATTGGACAGTACATTTAGTGGTACTGTTTGCCCAATTTAGCTTGTTTTGTGGATAAAGACTGTTTGAATGTTCATTTTTCAAACAATTTTTTCCTTTAAAAATTAAGGAATTCAGTTTCAGCATGTTCCAGGTAAAAATAGCAACTTCCGGCTTGCAAAAAGTTAAATTTGTTTAGAAACCGTTCTTAGTGTACAGGGAGGATGTATTCAGTAAAAGCCTGCAGTTACAGTTATTTGTGGCCTGACTTTTAAATATAACCTACATATGCTGGCTCACTAAGGATCCAAGGTACGTGATAATGTTCCCATAATAATGTCCCATGTACACAAGAGTTAGTGTTTTCTGAAAGAAAAAAAAAAAATGTACATAAATGCACTAAAAGATTTGAGTTCTTTTGACAGATATTGTATGTAGGCCTGTATGAAAGACCTGTCTTTCTCTTTTGAATAGTTACTATTGCTCTTTAATAAGACGAAAGTATTTCTTATCCGATTACTCGATAAATCAATGGAACAAATCGATAAAATACTCGATTATTTTAGTAATAGATAGCTGCAGCCCTAATGAACACCTTGTAAAAGTGGTTTCATCTGCCAACCACAGAACTGAGTAATACGTGTTATTCGATTCTGTATATAAAAATTAGCATTTTCCCCTCACATTTTCTTTTCTCACGCCTCATATTTCAAATTCTTTGTTCTGTATTTTTTAGAAGTTTTAAGTTTTCGTCACTAGGAAAGTTATGAAAACTTACAGCAGTTGTACAAGGCTGACATACTACACTCGTGGAGACCACAAAACTCTTTATTCCCCTTCTCTTTCCTTCTCAAAGCCTGGAAGCTTTTGTTTGGCACACTTCTACAACATCCTCTGCTTGGTGGAATATAACCCACTCTCAAGCACAGAAGAAGCTTCAGTTACCATGCAGTAACTAATAATGATCAAGTTTACTTTGGAGGGCCACTGGGTTTTCTCTGCAGGGACCAGATTCAGCAATTCAAATGAGAAGGGGGTGATAGGAGTGATGGTATGGTATCACACTGTAGCTCACTGGGAAGCACCTGGTGCCCAACCATGAGAAAATGAGGAAGGAAAAAACATGCATAAAAGACTCCGCTGATTTTCATAATAAAAGTCCTTTTGCTTTTGCTTATTTTGTAAGAGTAAACAGAGTAAAGGGGGGCAGGCCCTTCCATTTGATTCATTTACATGAGCATACATATGTAGCGTCGGAAACAAAAAAACCTGGACCTGTTTGTAAAATGAAATTATAAAATTATAAAACGTCTCTCTGATCCTGTATTATATATGCTAAAAACATTTAAAACATAAAACAAAACGTATTCTGGTTAAAATCGACACACACTTCGTGACAAGGATAATGTGCCATTAGACAGATACTGTGACGCTTCGTTTGGGCTCTGACCAATCAGAAAGCTAATTAACTGACTGGGCTTCAGTGAATGATAACTGTAGCAGAATGACTAAGACACAGCATGAGCCGTGGGTGGTAGGAACCATTTGCCAAGGAGACCTGAAATGTGGGGGGGGGGGGGGGGGGGGCGTACATAAAATAGGACAGAGGTGGCATGAGGTCTCAGTGAGCAGCACTGTTCGAATTCCACCCGTGTGTGTCTGTGTGTGTGTGTGTCTGTGTGTGTCTGTGTCTGTGTGTGTTTGTGTGTGTGTGTGTGTGTGTGTGTAGCTTGCATGTTCTACTGGAATTGTGTGGATCTCCTCTTGCAGTCTAAACCACACGTATGTGTGCTACTTGTGATATGATCCAGGTCTTTCTACAGCAGGGGGGCCTGAAACTTTTGGTCTGACCCCCCCCCCCCCCCCCAAAAAAAAAAAATAAACACCCAACTCATCGGACAGCAGACGCTCCCTTTCAGGGGCATTTCTTACTGACGTCCAAATATAGATAGTTATTCTTACAGCAAACACAAAAAAGGACACAGTTACTGAGGGAACCACTGCCACAAAATGCCCGTCAATATCAGCCGTGCGCATATTGATTTCCGTTTGGTTTTGGGCCCATCAGAGTGCAGTCCAAGTGGACCCCCACCCGCGCCCCCCACATCACAACAGAAACGCCTTTGTGTTCCTGCCAGCAGCAGCAGCATGGAAGTGAAGGACATTTTGTTTAACCCCCACTCCGAGGACCTGCATAAAACCAAAGATGGGAAAACCTTAGAGGTTCATTCTGGCAGCTCCGACCTCATTTCATCCAAAACTAGCTGAAGCCCTGACCAAACCCTCTTCCAGATGTTGGCCGCCTGACCACATTCACATTTACATGCAGATGCTATATAATAAGGCATCACTGCATAATTACTTTAAAACAAACTGCCGTGAATTACTCAGTTTCATGCTTGATTTTATATGGGATGCGATTACAAATATACACATATATATCCATCCTCCAACCACACTTCTAGGATAGGGTTATAGGTATAGAACGTATATAATATATATATATAAAAAATATATAATTAAAAACTATCCATCACATATGCATACATTCAGAGACATTCAAAAATCGACATATCTGCTTTTAATGCATTTGTTTCTATTTTGCTATTCATCTTATAGTAAAAGGCCTCGAAGACAATGAGGTAATACAAATCAAACATTGCAGCAACCAAGAATATTGCAACATCTCAAAATGTTCTCATTTTATTGTTATTAATTTTAGACTCTTCAAAACGGCCTCCTTTTTGCTTCGATGACAGCATTGCAGACTCTTGGCGTTCCTTCAACCAGCTTCCAGATGTAGCCACCTGGAACACTTCTGCAACAATCCTGAAGGAGTTTCTACACGTTCTGGGCACAAGTTGGTCACCTTGCTCTCACTCTTCAATCCAGCTCATCCCAAACCCGCTCCATAGGGCTTATGGTTAGGGGATTGTGGGGCCCGGTCGTCTGTCACGGCGTTCCGTCTCTTTTCTTGCTCACAAGATAGTATAGTACTTCTGTAACCTTGCGGTGTGTTTAGGGTTTTGTGAAAACAAATGATTTTCTATAGGTGTGCCCAGACTTTTGATTGGTGCTGTATATATTGCATACAAATAAACATTTATACATATACAATGCAAGTTATACATATATACAATGCATATTCCCATACACACATATTACTTTATTGATATCCAGCGAGCTATAAAATTTGTGTGTATTGTCTGTTGCCGTTATTATACCAGACCACCAGCTTTAACAGTGACACCCAACCTGTTTGTATCACAGCCGGGTTTAAGGTCCTGATGTATCAAATTAAATTAACTCAACCCGCTTGTTCATTTTCATTAAAAAAGACACGAAGACGGCATTGTGTGTTATGGTTCATACAACAAAAATCCAAGATGATTAACAACAATACTATACATAAATAATAACATCCACTATATAATTTATTATATTTCAATTTAACAAAGGTAGCAGTGTGTACATATAAAACCTATTATCCAAAAAAATTCAGTGGATTGGGAATATGAGTTACCTAGTTGACGTGATTTGATAGTATTATTGACCTATGGTACAGTCGAGTAAATCAGGAAGAGAACAAACGAACTCCCAAAGTTAAGTGAAAAGAGCTTTCTTAATTCATGTTTAGCATTCACCCTGTCAAATGTTTATTTGAATATATATATTTCTGTCCCTCTCCAGAGAGATATGTTCCAAAAAAAAAAAAAAAGAAAAGAAAAAAAACGTAAACTAAAACAACAATATCAGTTAAGTTTTCGGCCACGAGGCTAAAAATATCGGTGTGCGTTGTGGGAGGAAGGAGGCCGCTTTGGGTGCGAGGCAGTGGCGGCTCGGTGAATCGCGGGGCCCTCTCGCACTGGCAGGCATGCAGAAACCCAAGCCTGGACTCCCAGCTCCAAGGGCCCCTCCTTCCCTCTCATCCCCTGATTTTTCCATGCCCCTGCCCCCTGAAAGGCGTTCTTGTTCCGCGATGTTTGCCATCTAACCGCCGTCTCCAACCCCCATGCATCGCCACGGGGACTTATCGTCCACGCCATCTTCCCGCGCGCTGGGCGGGGGCCGCGGGGGCCCGTTTTCACTACCGCCTCGTCCCCTTATTCCCCACCCACAGGTCAGATGGCTTAACATTCATTTCAGAAAAAAATTTAAATAAAAAAAGAAGAGTAGGGGCTCAGTTGCACCTACAGTACTTGGGAATTTTAAGCAGGGGAAAGCTGGCGTACTTCAGAATCTCACTGCTACTGAAGTCAGTGATGTACATTTCCTGCTATGGAAAAACCTATTTTTGTAGTTTAGAAAATAACATGTAAATTGATATTACAGTACATGAAGATCCTTCCCAATACAATATATGACAAAAATCACACAAACCTTAGAAACCTTCAAAACTATTAATCTGTACAGTGATTCTGAAAACCCTTTGCCAATTGTGATCTCATGTAGTTCATATTTAAATCACTAAATTCTTGCACCGTAGGGTATTACAGTTATTGACCTCTGACCTCTGACCGTCTGTCCTCTATGGGTTCGTGAGCACTGTCCAGAAATGCACGCAAACCAGCTAATTCTGATGTACTTTCCTGCTGTCAAAATGTCTGGCGTGGATTAGCCGCAGACTTCAGACGGCTGGAGGAGCCCATTGTAGACGCAGTACATGTAATAATAAACCCTGGCCAAGGCTGAGCCCTTGCAGAGAGAACGGGAGGCCCTGTGCCTGACTGTGCAGATACTACACGAGGCGCTGGGTGAAGGACAGCTCAGATGATGGATTCTCCAGTGGTGTGACCCTGTCCTGCCGGCTGCAATAGGCGGATTTACTGTTTTCCGAGGCCTAAGTCTAAGGTTTTCTGAGATGCTGTTAAATAAGAGTCAGGCGCAGAAAGGCAGGACAGGAAGGTTTTAAGTTAAATTCCAGGTACATCCAGCGGGTCTCCGGAGATATATTCTGGGGAGCGGTATTTAATGCAGTTCATGTCAGAACACGAAGAGAAAGAGGGATACTTCTTGGGAATTTGCTATATGGAATGATTGCCTCATATTTCATAACGGATACAAAAAATGAGTCTAGCAGATGATTTCCCATTTTTTTTGTACAATAATGGAGCCAAACTTAAATAAGTACTTTAGTCCAGTTTCACGACATTGGAACGTTAATAAACATAGTTCTGGCATCTTCCATAGTTTGTGATTTTTAACGAGAAGTTAACCCTGTGCTCCGAGATAGACTGATGCTTTATAAGTCAGCGCCATCTTCAGTGTTTGTTCAAATGTAAGAACATTCTGGATTTGCTGCAGCTTGGCACAGTAAGTCTTTAGCTAAAATGGAAGTTTCTCTGAATGCCTTACTGCCCCACCCCCCCCCAGGGTATCTATAATATTTTATAACTGTGGCATTTCTAAGCCTGTTCTTTCTACACTGAATCAAAGTGAATTTTACAAAGATGATAAACACTTTTAATGGCTCGCCTTATTGTAAAGAAACAACTCGATGCAATTCAGTTTACAGGCTACAAGACCTATATTCTGTCGTATTTCAAAGTTGAAAACTGCAGCATTTTTCATGGACTTTCCACAAAGGTTCTATTCCTGTTCGCCCCGTTCGGTCATCTTGTAAAATGTAACCGGCGTTCCCATTTGCGTCACACGTTCCTCTCCATAAAACACACGTGTGAATGCATCACGACACGCAGACTTTCGGCACGGAAAGATCTCCTAGCGCCTGTAACGACCTGGATTCCTTCAACGATTCCAAACCTTTAAAACACCGTCTGGTAATCTTTCCAAAGAGTCTCCCTCGGTACATCGCGAACACCCCTTGTTCACCCATGCAATTAGCATAAAGACGTGTTTATTCTTAGGCTTGCGCCGTCGGACAGATATTCGCTGCGACATCACTGAGCTCCATGCGAATATTTCGCAAAGGAAGTGCAGGGAAGTTCATTTTAACTCGGGTGGGATCCCAGAGCAAAAGAAAAAGGCCCAAGCCGAGAGCCTGAGTCTTACCGGGATTGACTTGCGTCCTCACGGCTCCTAGAAGGAAGAGCAGAAGCAGAGGAAGATGGTGCCTCATTTCAGCCAGATTCTTCATTCCTACCACATGCAGGACAGAAAGGCTGAAAATTCAGAAAAGGGAGAACAGAAATTAAGTTTGTTGTAAAATGCTGACAATGACTAAATTTGCTCATAAGGGACTAACAATACGGAGGATTAATGGAATATGTGAGAACTGCTGTAAATGTGTGTGTTTATGGGAATCACTTTGCTTTATTTTTGTAAAAGGAAAAGCTACATATTACATTTGAATGAACTGGTGCATATAATAAAGATGGTATTTTATCCTAAAAAATATGTATGTGCAAAGTGAATTCAGCCAACATCCATCCATCTAGCCACCCAGCCATACTCCATAACAGCTCATTCAGTGCAGGATCATGGGCCTGAAGTCTATCCCAGGAAATACAGTGGAGGAGACATTCTGGAAGAATTAGGTTCAGTCAACAATGCAAGTATGTGTGAATAAATACCAATTTACCAAATTAAAGAGCAAGTCCAAATTTTAATGGCTCTATCCCACACAGAGGTAAAAATCCTAGTCAGTTTGGTCTTATTCATGGAGTTTTGTGTAAATCATGACCTAAAAGGACCTCAGAGGACTTCGGTAGAGATCGAAGGGTTCAATTGTTTGGAAAAGGTTATAAAACCATTGGAGAAAAACAACATTTTGGGATTTATCAGTCCACTGCAAGACAAACAAGCCAGAAATTCAAGACTATATTCCACTTTCAAAATTAGCCAACAGATCAACAAGGAAAAGTGCCATGCGGGACGTCCAAAGGAACTTCAAGACCGCAAGACAAAGCAACTCTGAGCCTCCCGTACTGTTGCTGACAGCAAGGCTCAAACCTCAGTAATATGACAGAAACTCAAAGGGGTAAGCCAGGAGTTAACCACTCTACTCTTCAGTTTACAATCAACCATTTGGATGACTGAGTAGATATTTACAAGAATGCTTTCTGGACAGAGGAGCCCAAAACTGATGTCTGTCTCTCTGGATTCAAGCAGAGATACCAGAGCTGGTGAAAGCTTTATCAAATGTGATGGTGTGAGTGTCATGCTTTGGGGCTGCTATGCTAACCTGCTGACAACAGCACCGGGGTAATGTGTAGCTCGGGGCTTAGGACAGTATGCTTGTGATCAGAAGGACACTGGTTCAAAGTCCATGGCTAGTAGAGTAGAGATTTCACCATTGGCACCATAAGCAAGACTTAACAGGGTCAGCCAACATTTGAAGTTTTCTCAAGTATATGCAGCTTTGGGTAAAAAGTGTCTGCTAAACATATAAATGTAATTTCCCATCATGCAGGGAAACTGAGCTGCTGTGAAATATCCTGGAGGAGAACATCGCGCCCTCGGAGCTGAAATTGTCAGTAATAGGAACTGTAGCATGACAGTCAGCCTAAACACTCCGAAAAAATTTACCAAAGAATGGATTAAAGGCAAGAAACTCCGTGTCTTTGCAAATGTAAGGTCAAAGCTCATACCTCAAAACAACAGAAATGTTGGAAAGACTCAAAGCAGACTGAGCCCAAGCATAACGCTGGAACAGAAGAGGAAGAAGAAAACTCCTCAAAGACGACGCTCATGTCCGCTCCGTAACTAGAGGAAATGTTTGGTTTCACGGCAGATAAAGGAAGCGCAATAACTCAGAAATGAAAGGCTCATTCATTTCTGTACACTGACCCTTTTGTTATAGAAATGTTTTGTTTAATAAATAGACAGTAATGGCTATGTTTCTGTTTCAGATCATCTTCCTCGACTACTGGGGATTTTATAGGATTTATGAAAGACGTATGAAAGATGAAGGTTGGTTATCCATCCAAGCAGTGCTATATGGTACGTTTGAATCAACGTGTATTTGCAAACTGGTCATAAAACAAAAGCAAGTTTATCTGGAGGTCAACCCTTTCATGAATGTATTTTGGGTGATGAGTTTGGCATGGATGAGTAAACGAAGTAAGAAAAGCTCATTAAAAATGTCTTAAACTTGTGCATAATCCTATAAATCAAATTAGCGAATATCTTTTCTGCAGACGCATCTTAACATTTGTTCCTCACTATATACAAAAATATTGCTACAAGGTCAAAAATAATAAATAATAAAATAAATCATTTTTGTAGTAACAATATTATATTATATTTTTATGATTATAAATAGTATTAATACTTCTTTTCAATATCTTCAAGTACTTTCAGGATGATGACTAGCAAACGGAGTTCGCTGATAGAGCGAAGGTGCACAGTCTCACACACATCGCTGTCCTGGGGCCTGTTTCACAAAGCAGGATTTCTTGCTTTGCAAGATAACTTGCCAGATTTAAGGTAGTCTGGGCTAAATAGACCATATTTTCATCAACTTACATTTAGCCCAGACTACCTTAAATCTGGCAAGTTATCTGGCTAAGCAAGAAACCCTGCTTTGTGAAACTGGCCCCTGGACTGCTGGGTAAGTTCAAGCCACGGGTTAAACACACAACAGTCGCCACAGGACTCTGCGGAGAGTCTGAAGAGCAGCATTGGGGTTCGCTCTCTCTAGTTTTCATCTCTGGCCAAACACAACCCTCCCCGTGACTGAGAAGGGGATCTTATAATGTAAGCCAATGTCACCTTCATGTCCAAATGCGCTTCCTATAGGGGCTGAAGTATGTCGAAAATAAGATTGCAGAGCAGATGCTTAACAACGGTACTGACACATAACCTCACATTGCTTATTAGGATTAGGGGGCCATTTTAAGCTAACCCAAACTTTTCTTCATGGCGTCAGGAAGTCCTGCTGCTCCCCCATTTCATAGCCCCTAATTACCGGGTCTGGGTCGGTCAGAACAGACAAGAACCCAGTGCAATGGCTCCATTTGTTTGAAGCCTGTCTGCCCTGTTACACTACGTTCTCCGTTCTCATTTGGTGGGAGACCAGGATCTCGGTGGACTTAAGGCGCTTAAGGCCGAGATGGGGCTCAATGTGGTTTAAACAGCACATCAGCGAGAACCTCACCAAGAACAGAAAAACAGAACAGTTGAGACCTAGCTTATCCTTCAGGGTCTTACTGGACGATGCCAAAGGCAAGAAGAGCCGAGTTTGCGCCCGACGACGCTTAAAACTGCATTCAGAGGTGGAGCCTAAAATATGAAATCTGAAAAGCTGATGGTATCCAGGGTGGAGGGTTTGTGAACCTGCAAGCCCTAAGTTTCATTTTATAAGTGTAAAGCAATATTAGAGAGTGCAACCCAAATATGGAATCTGAATCCTAACGTACACCTCTCAGTATGAGGCCTGTCATCCCAAACACAGCCAGCCTCGGTTATGATGGTCTGTGTTACGATATTTAAAGTTTTTGATGGGTATGTGATTTTCACTTGCAGTACATTATTCAATAAATTACATAAGATATTCAGTTGGTTTTATGCAAGCAGAGAGCTGCCTGTATACGGCTTACGGAGGACCAGACATCACATTTTTCACAACACGGCTGTGTTGCATGCCAAGCTCTCCCTGGTAGCTGGACGGGATGGAGTCCCATGAAAGGTTTATGCAATGCTGGCTGTCCATCATTTTATCACGAGCGTCGTCCAAGTGAGAGAGCAGGGTCAGCAGAGCATGGTTTTGACCAGTAATGTGCAAAGACAGTAACAGGCTTCGGCAGAAAGTATGAGGACAAGCACACGTGCACATCACCTGCCGGCGCGCCACATCACTCACGAGAACGTGAGACCCAGTCATCTGTTGCAGGATTGGAAAAGAGAAAAAAGGAAAACAGAAAAATGCACTCAAAAATGAATACATTTCTTTCGCACTTCATTATTTCAGAATCAATAAATAACAGTAAGGACACTGCCAAAAAGTAAAGTCACACCACACTTTTCCCAAGTCGACATTCTCCGCATAATATTTATGCCTGTCCTCACACTGAAAGGAGCTCTCAAGACTACTGCATATATGTGATCAAAATACCAGTTACTGTGTACAAAAAAACATACCAAGCAGAAGCCAAGAAAATCACTGTAAAACATTAAGAATGCAGTGCAGGTCTTAGCCTGGAGGGGGCGCTCTATCTGCATAAGCGCTATGATAATGAGCAGCAGCCTTCCTATCCTACCTGATAAGAATCTGTGTGCCTAAGATCAGCTGTGGTTCATCAGAGACAAGGTATGATAGAAAACCTGCTGGATTCCGGCACTCCGGGATCAGAGGTGCCTACCTTGGCTGTACTGGATAAGCATAATTGGAAAAGGATGGAGAGATCCTTAAAACTGTGAGCAGGAACGGCATTTCAAATCACCACTCCTTGGAACAGCTAAGGTACCCGAGGCAGACGGAGCTGCTTCTATGTAATATTAACGCTGCCTGTAAAAAACATTCCTTAAAGGTTATTATGGTAATAACTTTGCCTAACAGCTTAGAAGGTGTATAGCACCAGAAATTAGAGCACCTTTTGGGTATCCTTGAGTAAGAGCAGCCCTCCTAATCCAAGCCCAGACAGCTTTTTCTCTAGTTGTCTTGATTTCATGGGTTAAAATTCTTTATTTAAAAAAATAAATGAATACAAAGGACATTAAATACAATAAACACAAAACTACAAAAAAATAAAGAATAAAAAAACAACTGTTCTTTGAAAGTTATAAGAAAGGGTTTACTGTCTTTGGTGATGAGAAAGATTTTTGTAGTATTTTATTCGATTCTTCATCATTCTACAGTTCAACATCTCAGAAATACTGTGGACAACTTTTTGCAGCTACATCAAATCCCCAAACTTAACAATATACAGCCTTAACTACAGCCCACAGGCTAAACCCCATGTCATCCAGCATAGGGAAAAAAAAATCTGGAATGGATTTGGTCGTGACATAAACCAGAGGATTTTAGGCTTGCTGGCAGACAGCCTACATGGCTTCTGATGAGGTAATACAAATTAAAAATATAGAATATCTACAGAAAGAGTTCAACATTCAGGAAAGCTAAACATTGTGCAAACATACCTGACAATATCCAGAAACATGAAGGTAGGCTTCATTTCATTTTACATTCATGTATAATGTCCGGGGTATTTCTTTAAGGTTCTGCAAAGAAGTTATGATAGGTCGGTGTTCATGCATTTGGAAACTCCGGGCAAAAACGTCTTCGTTTTGGTTTTTGAAGCTCCGGCGTATGAGAGAAAACGCACGCATCTATTTTTCTGATATGGCGAGAAGGTAACATTTCATCGCATATATCCGAACGCGTCCAGCAGTAGTCGAGAAGCGATCCCAAAACAAACAAGAAGTGCCTGGCAAGCTACGGGAGTTCCTCAGTCCCCTAGGTATCAAGTCACACTGGAACGTCGGAAAAGGGACCGACTCCATTCAACCGACACGCACGCCAGTAAAACGCCAGCCCAACTATTTCTGTACCAAAGACAGCTTTGCGTGTTGAAATATCACCCCTTTTCAAAATATGCAATACAAATATTTCGGTGTGCTTTGATTATTTATTGTTTTCGGTGCCTGCCCTATTTTACGAAGTCATGCAATTAACGTAGGCCTGTGCCTACTGCGTGCGATCCTCAAGGTCTGAAGGGAAGAAAACCGGAAAAAGTCGGACGATTTCAATGCAATGGTGAAAATGAACGCGGAGAGGGAGGTCTTTAAGAACGGACTGTGAAATTGTACGTGTAGTGCTTGTCCTCTTGATCTAAGCTAGTGGCAACGGATGAATGGAATACGTTATTTATTCCCAATAAGGAGATAGCCGATACAAGAAGTATCAACAGCCCCAACACCAACAAAGTCCCAACAAAGCCTGGTATTTCTGGTTATGCACATACTGTACCCTATACCGTCAAACCAATTTCATGCTTAGCAAGCAAGCAGCAGCAAAGCAGGTAGCAAAGCTCTAGCTTAGTCCACACTGCACAATAAAAATCCATAAACCGGTAAATATCCATGAAGTTTAGACGGGTTAATGTTACGAAGCCAAGCTGAAGCCAACCAAAGTTATGTACAGTGTATATTCCAGACTATTTACAGTATGTAAACAGTCTTGCAGTACTTTACCAATTCTGTCATTTTAAGTGGGGGCTAAATCTAAAATTCACTTATTCCCATATGAATCCAAATACTTTGGATTTGATTTGTTGCATTCACAGTATTTAAATCAAATCGGCAAAATGTTTTCAGAATGTCTGGGGTTTCACTGAACTGTAATTACGTTTTAAATAGACACCAGCCTAACGGCCAAAGGTCAGGAAGTGACCTGTATTTTCCCTGCCTTTAAAAATATCTGAAAGCCTTGGTCATCTGGGTTTTTTCCACGTGCAAAATCCCACTGACAGAGCGTAACTCAAATTTTGCCATGCAAAATCCAAATAATTACATTTCATAAATCCGAATCCAGAAAATTAATGGGATTTCTAGGAAGAGAAACGGAAATCAGAGACTGGTTTTAATTCAAAGGAACGCTGCTGAGCACCAGTACTGGAAATTAATTTGCTTTGAGACCTTGACAGTTGGAGTCTAATTCCCTTAGTTCCGTCTGAGAAATCCATCGAAACCACTCTCCAAGCTCATTTCAGGAAAGTTCTACAGGGAAGCCTGAACTCTGGCCCTTCTGGCGCCGCAAAAAGGCTCATCTAATTAAAAAATGCAATTATATGTAGTCTTTTTCAATGTGATTCAATATGGGCATGCAAACAAATCAACAAGCATATAAAGCCGTATTTATTGCAATTATAAATATTCCACTTCAACCAACACTGCAGCAGAAACGCATTCCCACGAGGATACGATCGTGAAATAAAGTTGCCAAAACAAGGTCTCTTTTTTCCCCCGTAGCATATTGTAGCGACTGTGAAGCGTGGAAAGTAACATACAATTTTCTGGTTGCTCTCCCCTGCGGTTATGACAGGACTGGCTTCCAAAGCTCCTCTTTCCGAGCCCCTTCACACATCACTTTCGCAGACTTTCGAGATGTCAAGACGAGGCAGAGCCAAGCTGGCGACCAACGCGGAGCTCCGCTCCTCCGTCTCAAGGGGTCAGGGGTCATCACTGAGTTAATCAAATTGGGGGGGGGCGCACTCTATGCTGCAGTATCAGACTCTGAAATACAACGGCTTTGGCAGTTCACAGGCAAACACAAAGAGTATCCCTCCTATTACTACAGCCTGTGGATAAACATTTTATAAGTATGGACGCTCTGCTTGATGTCCCCAGACAAAACAGAAAAATCGCCAGCGCCTGGTCACCCTCTGCAGTGTCACCGTTGTCTACCATTTCAGTCATATAATGGATCCCTTGGATTTCTGCTTTAATGATTGCAACATTGAATAGGTCACTTTAGCCCATTAAATCTGTCACCTGGGCACGATTAGTCTCAGCTTCCCACTAACGGCCGACCGGCGTCTGCTCGTTAACTGGGGAAAAGTTGGAGCGTCGGTGTGAATGAGGTGTGGTTAGACCATCGCTCCCATAAAGGGCCGGGAGGGATCTAGCATTATTACGGGGACCGATTTCTCTGATGCCAAGCGAAATATGAAAAGCCTCAAAAAAAGAATCTGTTTAAGTGGTACCTATTGACACCAACTTTCAGTACTATTAGGGTGAAAGGGCTTAGGGATTAGCATGGAGCACACATACAAATTCCGGCACCGCATGAACAAATGCGTGCTTGACAGACAAAGGAAAATGCAAGTTTATAGTAGCACAACACAGGTTAAGACGGTAAAAAAGAACATTTAGACATTAGTAACAAATATTAAATGACAAACAGTAACAGCACAGAGATCATGTTTGCAGGACCACAGAGATACAAATGATAAAGGTATGAATATTGCAGGAAGCTTATGGCGAGCATGGAACAGAAGGCTCCATATTCCCAGGACATGATACACTCACATTTCCTCACGCGTATCTCATACAGCCCAACGCCTATTAACTCCATGCAGGCTGAGCTGGCCGCATATCGCAGCCTGAATCCCTGGACCTGCGAGGCAGTAGCAGTGCTGAGCTAATTCATTAACAAGATAACTTACTAAAAACGGGAGTCGACAGCCCAGGGTGGGACAAAGTCATGTGATCATTCCTACAGCTCACTGTGAGGTCAAGGGGGCTTTGTCATGCCATCCATGTTCAGGTCTACAGTGCCACCAGTAACATTCCCCCAGGGCCACAGTGCAGCACACAGCACCAGTCACTCGGAGGGTTATCACAATACTCAAAGTACACAGTGCCACCAGTAACATTCCCAGTCCCTGATACCCAGCCTACAACTGCAGCCCAACATCCATACTGCTCTTGGTGACCCTCTCTTTTCTGCCACTTTTCCACTACTTTTGTCTCTGTTCCTTTTCCCCATCCCTCTGCCATTCTGACTCCAGATTCTGTCTGCCATCCTACACAAGGCAAGTGTTACAATTCAGCAATATCTATGTCAGACTGAAATGGTAAGATTGAAATTAAGCGTTTCATCAAGTTCGGCTTGTGTTAGACACCCACAATTCTCTGCCAAACACAGCAGTACACAATCCGTATACTGAAAAATCTCAAATCAACACCTAATCATCCATTAGACTTTTAAAGGTCTTTAAAAAGGAAACCACAGACTGATCTCTTCTACCCCCAAGACTATTTAAACAATCCCACGAAAGCTGGGAAAATGACTGCCAGCACAGCACTGTCTCAGGGTGCATTTTACTGGTGCTGTATCTAAGCTCACAGCATTCTGCCCACTGTATCTAAGCTCACAGCATTCTGCCCACTGTATCTAAGCTCACAACACAAACTCCATTATCCAGATATTAACGCACAGATATTAACACCCTATAGTGAAACATGTGCTTTTGATTCCTCCCC
>JAODLC010000036.1:16735246-16790551 GCA_026781145.1 Hippopotamyrus pictus | reverse complement strand
GGTTCCCCCCCCCCCCCCCCCCATTTGGTTCACAAATGTCAATGGGGGTGTCCAAGCTGTACAGCTATAACATTTTGGTCACTTCACAATATGTAACTTTATCACGTTTTAAGAAATTTTGGCGATGCTAAAGAGACACCATGAAGGTCAAAAATCACATTTAAAAAAATTGGAAATTCATTGAAAATTAATGGGAAAGAGTGACGATAGTTGCTGCTAGGCTTCCTGTTAAGTTTGGGTTTTGCTTCCGACCAGAATCGCTCCTATATGCACCATAGTCTACTTTTATATTTTATCTCATGAATAACATCCTGAAAAACCTCTTGTATGAAAAGGCCCACATTAAATCCCTAAACATTAGAGTCAAGTACAGCAAATTAAGGCCTACTAGACCAGTGAAACAAAATGACCCCCCCCCCCCCCCCAGTGCAACATTTATCACAGGATAGACAATACGGTGGTAAAGAGAGGTACGGAATTATTTATATCCAATCGTCCAGCTCTGGTTTGATTTCACATGAATGTACGACGCACCCCTTTGTCTGGACCCTGTAATCCTAACTGCTAACATAAGCGTTTGTTAATTATGAAAGGGAAGATCCCAAGATCCCCTTTGAAAGTGTGACCATATATGTGTAAATGTCATTTATTCAGTTACGTGGGTCACTCCTTAAGGTTGCTATCCCTCAGTTTAATAAATAAAAAGCAATGGCTTGCCCTGACGTATGCCATGATTCTAGGTAAATGTCTTATTTCCCCCCCCGACTTTTTATACACAACTGATCATATTTCATTTAATTTAGGATTTACCACCCTTAGCCTAACATAGAAAGGACTGTAAAACAAATTATTTCCACAAAAGGCCGAAAGTAACATAAATTAACATACGTTTTTAAAACAAAAGCGTATTTTAAAAACTGCTACAATTGCTTAGCATTTACTTTTAGGAACTCAAGAACAGCATAGAAGAACGTACTCCACTCCAACTTCTTACCGCATAAATACTGCCACCAAGCTTTTAGATTGTATGCGCAATATTTAAATCCAGGTATTTCAACATATTTTGTTTCCGAAAGTGCGCAAACTAAGGAGATGTCAATCGTTTGTACCGAATGCATGATTTCGCTGAATGTTTCCATTGTGCCGACCCAGCTACTACAAACTTTAAGTGGAATCCGATATCCTCTATTTTCGGCTGCCATGCAAACAAGAGAAGGTGGCAAAACTTGTAATAAAGAGCATTTCAGAAAATGCACGTCTGAAAGACGTAGAAAACGAACATTAAAAACATTTTACTGGGAATTAACACTACCCAAGTGAGAAGCGTAGAAAAGCCCCCTACTTTAAACAATAATTGCACATAACACTTTATTTGATTTCCTCAAAGAACGGTCTTCCCGTTTTAGTAAACGATATTTTACTTATAGGAGAGAAATGCTTACTTTTGTCAGCTTTTCCGCAATCAAACCATTTGTCCAGGGAAGTCCGTAATCCAGGCTGAGTGACAGCGAGCGGCAGGTAATGCGATGCCGGACTTCTCTTCGACTCCGACCGAGGCTGCGTGCAGCTGATGTAAGATGTAAGAGAGTCCGCCTGAAAAACTCCACATTCTGCACATTCTTGGGAAGACTCCGAAATCCCAGAATTCCGCATGCCCAGCATAAGGTCCTCATTAAGAAACCGGCTGGTCGACCAATCACGGGAAACCTCTGTTGTACTCAATTATTATTGTTGTTGTTGGTGTTATTATTATTATTATTATTATTATTATTATTATTAATAATAATAATAATAATAATAATAATAATAATAATTGGAGTTTCGCAATACCTAGCACTGTTTCCTCACCTTTAGGTAGGGCCGATCAAATCCCACCTCCCCTGCGTGCATTTTGTGTTAACTGGGTTTCCTCTAGACTTTCTGTTTCCCTGTGGCAGTCTAAACACATGCAAATAGTACAGTTGTGTATGTAAACATGTAGCCTGTGATGAACCCTATGTGCCTCCCAGCCATGTGCCCTGTCCTGCCTGGGATAGGCTCCAGCCCCCCCAGTGAAATTGATCAGGAAAAGCAATTAAAGGATGGATGAATGGATGGATGGATGGATTATGCAGAAGTGCACTGTACAAACTGTCAAATATACAAAAGAATTTAAGTTTAATTATATTTTCAGTCAGTACTCTGCCTAAAGAACTGAATTCTTTTATATACTGTATACCAGTGAATATTTTGGGAAAAAATTGTTAAAATAATCAAAAATTTTCCATTACCGACTGCTGCCAGAGAGATATTTAAGCAATTGACATTTACCGTGCTTCACACCAAACGCCTACACTAATGAAACGCAGGCGTCCCTCATATGGTACTTCGCTTTGTTATTTTCTCATAGCAACAGCAGAATGTAAGTTATTTTGGAAACTATGCCCACCAGGAACCACTGGAAACGGCAGGGAAAGTCTGTCCATGGAAGCGCTAATGCAGAGATCACACTGGTTCAAGGTCAGTTTTTTTCTGACCCGTACTCCATGCCTCTGAGGTCTTGCTGGAAGAACGCTCACATTCCTGAATTCTTCATCCAGCCTGTCACAGACAAGAGGGTGTGCAGTTTCCTCCCCTCTAAACTTTAAATTCAGCAAAATGACACAAACACATACAGAAAATATACAATGCAAATTTCTATCCATCCATCCATCCATCTATTTTCCATACCCACTCTGTCATGGCAGGGGGGCACTGTAAAGTTTCCCAAGGGGAATCTATGGGGGGCAGGCACAAGGCAGGGAATAACCCAGGTCAGGGCACCAATCTCTATTGGGGGCATATAAAATTTACAGACAAATTCATACTGATGGGGAATTTGTAAAATCCAATCACCTTAGCGAGTCTTTGGACTATGAGAGGAACTTGGTGAACCCAGAGGAAATGCCACAATAACAAAAGAAGAACATACACACTCCACAAATGTGAAGTTGGGCCAGAAACTTGAGCCCTGATCTAAGAGGTATTAGACAATATTGATGACCACTGAGCCACTCCTTGCATATAAGCAATATAGGAAAATATATGTAGTGTTTTTCTGAATGTCTGCATGTGCTGTATATATTTTAGTGCATTGTTTAATGGTGATGCGTTTGTTGTTCATGTTCTTGGTGAGGCGAATTATAAAACATGCATAAAACCCAGAACATTACATGAGTATATGAGGTAATTTATATTAAATTTCATATTTACTGTACTTTTGGTTATTACTAGGGGACACTGTGAAGCTCAGATCAGGTTAGGGATCTTTGTCCAGAAGGTTGTGGGTTCAAATCCTGGCAGAATATACAACGCCACCATTAGATGCTTCAACAGAGCCCAATCTTTTCACAAAACATTGCAACTGCTTAATATTTTATAAAATTTCACATTCTAAAGTGAATGAGGGCTTGACTTGTGTTACTGACCTGAAGTCAGTCTGGAATGAGGGCTAGACTTGTGTTACTGACCTGAAGTCAGTCTGGAATGAGGGCTAGACTTGTGTTACTGACCTGAAGTCAGTCTGAGAGTAGGCTGGCTTTCACTGTCAGCAAGGTCTGGCTCTATTGTTACATTAATACCAGGCTTTTTGAAAGGTTTCATTTACCTGTGACTATAAGATTATTATGGCTTTTACATAATCGCAAGCACCTTTGGCTAACAAACCTCCAGAGTGGAGATTAAAAAAATACATAAATGGAAGGGAAAATGAGGTCTGGGTAACAGGCAATTACCAGTACAGACTGTCCCCACTTACAGCTGGGCTCCTTCCTGACAGACAGGTCGTATGTCAAAGTGGACATATGCCTGGGGACGGTAATCGCACTGACTGATGTGTGCGAAGGAGGCTGGGACGGTCGCACTGCCGTACGGTAGGGCACTTCAGGACGGTCGCACTGCCGTCGGCTTGTGTGTCAGGTACAGTCTGAACGACCATTACGAGTGAAAGAACAAGCTAGTTGATAAGGCTCCCTAACTTCCTCATAGAGGAGTGTGCAGACGGCAGCCAGTTAGTGCGGGTTTGGTAAAAAAACTCCTGAAACCCTACAGATAACCCAGTCAAGTTGAGGTGACCGATCAGTTAGTCCCATTTTTGGTTCATTTGCTTTCATTGCTGCCTTTCTGATCAGGCATAATCACAGCCACACCTATCCACAAATGGGGACTTAAGCACAGCGCTGCAGAAACCTTATGAATGTACTGGTATAGTCCCATGTTAGCATTTATTCAAGGATTAAAATGAGATCTAAAAAACATGGTACAAGGAACATCACACATTATGCATTAAAGGGTACTACCATTTTATATGATCACGTTTTTTCAAAGAAGGTAAAAAATAAAACGTAAAAACAGTGCAGCTTCAAATCAAACTTTGGTACAGAAGTCAGAAACATCTATACATTTATGTGAATTTCACTTCAACATCCAAAGAACAATTTGGAGAATATGCACGACTTTCCTGTAAACGACTTTTTAATGGATGCGGACGTGCACAAGCGCGGGATATTTACGTGCAGGTCTAACACAACCATCACGACACAGACGGATTTAACAGGTTTAAGCCGTTCCGAGCTGCCGTCATGCTCTGCTCCGTGGGACCGTGCGGAGTCTGAGCGGTAACTGTCACACACCACCAGTGACAGCGGCCCAAACATGTCAAAGAGCGAAAGACGGAGAAGCAGCACACGCTCCCTGCATTTCCTGAATGACTATCACAGACTCGGACGCGTCTAAAATCCATCCATACTCGGTGCTCTGGAAACTCTGATTCAGCAGAGGCCTGGACCTCTAATACGGAAACCATGCCAACATGTTCACCAAGAACTCGCCCTGTTTATTCCATGTTTTAACATTCCTTCTTTAAACATATGGAAATAACAGCCGTTAAAAACAACTTAGATTCGTGCTGACAGTATAAAACCCATCATTTGCACCTTAATTAAATAGGTCTATAAACGAGATTTTAATTTGGAGAAACACCGGACACATGTACAGTTCCATGTATAAATTACTCTTATAAATGAGTGCATAGCTAATTCCACAGATACTACAATGATAGAAAAGGTCATATGAAAATAAATAAGTTGATTTTTTTTTTCTCTTCCACTAGCTTCCTTCCTTTGGTTTATTGCACAATGTCGGCATTCTCTGATAGGACGAGGGCGGGGAGGAAGACAGCCAATCACACGCCATTCTTCACAAGCTCGTGGATGCCGCTCTCGTCGATGACCAGGGTAGGGTGGAGTTCGCGACCTTGTAGGACGTTCTCGAGCCCCTGAAACCAGGAGGGCGTTTTCTGCATTAGTAAAGATTTACTCCATGACTGCAGTGAATGTTTACTTTTTCCAAAGTAAAATATGTATATTTGCTTTACAGTATATGCTGAATTTTATTCTGAATTGGAAATGCATGATCGTGATGAGCTAGTAACTAATATTTATAAAATACAATTGTCTTTTTCTATGGGAAAAAAAAACATCCCGAGTGAGTTCTGGTTCATTGTTCTGGTAAACAAATCCCTCTGTTATCTGCCCACCTCTGTCCCCTGCTTACCTCGCCTGCATATGAGACCAATGGTGAGATCTCACACTTGATTGGTAGATCTGTTCCGTCCTTCAAGCTATAACCAAAGCAGGATGGACAAACATTAATGACCTCCAGGTTTTCTGGACTTAGTTTTACCAGTTTTTGTGCGTCTATTAAAAACGAAAAAAATCCACCAAACAATATAGATCATGAGATTAATAGATTGTATTAGAGCAGAGATACATGTGAGCAATTTTAGAAATCCTGGGTGCAAACTTTTGAAGACTAATTATAGAGAAAAGAACAAACAAAAGGAGGATTAATCAAAGCAACATATCACAAAAATTCAAAGCCTTTCTCTTTATGATTGAAAGAATTTGTTAATTAATAAAGAAAAGCTTATCCCAAATATTCATGACAGCAATAAAGCATTATACCATTTTAATAGTTTAAAATCCAGATGTAAGAGAAGAAAATGATGTCATACTCAGTATGTTCAAAGTAACCCTGATTCTACTCCAGAACAGCCAACTGTGGGAGACATGCCTCAACGTCGTGCATCACTTTCAACTGATTAGTAGCTAAAATTGAAAACCAGCCAATTAAACAGTTATTCCTCATATACGTATGCGTGCACACAGCTGTACATATATGATCCATATCTGTGGTGGACAGATACAAATCCGCACATTAGTCTGAGGTTTTCAATGCATCAACAAGGTTCTACGACGGCTAGCCACTAGCCATTAGCGCAAGCCCCATCACCATGCACGTAATGCAACACTGAAAATATTTACTTTAGCTTCACATTGGACCCAACGTCTCCCGCGGATCCATGTCTAGAAACGTTACACAGGAACAAATATGGTCAATGGGAACAAAAAAAATGGCCGAAAAACATGTAATCGAAGAATGATGGATGTGATTGTTTAAAGTGGGCACCTGTTGCAAAATGGTGTATAGGGGAAAAAATCTGCCAGTGATATTCATATTTATAATGTACAAAATGTCTTAAAAATATTAATTTGGCTTCTTGTCATGTAAAGTTGTATAATAAATGTTACAAGCTAAATTACTTTAGAACAAATGTACCAACTGAATGGACCCAACATTTATATATACTTAGCTAAGCAGTGTATGAAATGATTTAAGTTGTATATGAATGTTCAACAGGGTAGATACTGTTCAGAAAATGAATGGGATGTAAAAATGTCGTCCCAAGCTGCCTAGTATACTAGCTATAAAAACAAAACTAAATGATTTCAAATCATTGCACAGCAGGGTGGATTTTATGATATCGCCCGCTGAGCCACATTTCGTCAAGCTAGAAGCCATTTTTTTGTGTCGGGATCCCGCACACGACCCACAACCACATGTGAAGATGAAGATAGAGCTCAGCTGACCAAGTCCCATCCATCTGTCGTCACACAGCCATTCAGATATCGCAAGCGGTTTAACAGCACAAGCCAACTGGCTGATCTCGAGGGGGGTTGGTTAGGGTTAGGCCGACGTCTCACCTGGGAATGGCCGGCACTCTGGCACCGTTCTCGTCGATGAAATGGCCACCGGCATTCAGGACCCAGCGGTGGTGCAGTGACGTGAGGGCATGCCGGGCCGTGGTGGGATTGTCCTTCCCATCCTGGCTGTCGGCATTTTTCAAGGGCGAGAACTCATCCTCCCTCAAGACCTCGTAAACCACGAAGGTCCTGATAGCGGCGAGATGACAGAGCGGCGATGGAATGAACTCACGGAGCGCTAAGACCCATCCTCGCTTCCCCCGACGCGGCAGCGATCCAGACACGGAGGCACCAACAGCTTTAAGCTACTTGTGTTTAGCGGACCTGGAATCTACAGCCATTGTCTTTAAAAACTAAAACAAACAATCTGCCCACCCAAATCACTTAATTCTTTGAGGGGCCGTGAATCTAGCATCCCCGTCCCTCAGCCATAACAGTTCTCCCCGGACTACAGAGGAAGAGGAAGCCGCCAGAGGCCACATGTTAAAACGGAGGTGGAAAGAATCACCGCACTCACTTGGCGAACTGAAAGATGTCAAAGACAAATTTTTCCATTTTGATCCCATTGGGTTTGTCCGGTTTGATTAGTTGTCCTTGTGTGTCCACGTATGGGATTTTCTTCCGTGCCACGTGGTGCTGCAGCTGGGGTTCGTGAACACTGCAGAGACGAGACAGACGGGGAGGCCATGTTTAAAATTTCTGCACTATCCCGCTTCTTTCGTGAGAATCAAACAGCTTCGGGTTTCGAGTCTTTAAGAAACCCACTGTCCAGACCTACAAAACTGCAGTGCTCATTATATGAGCTTTTCGATTTTTTTTTTGAAGGCCAGCTAGGTCCTGTAGGCGCAGAACTCATAAAACATCATATAAACTATTTACAGTGTTTTATTTTCCAGCGCTAGCCATCTCTGACCTCAGAAAAGCCAAACCAGGGGGGAGACAAGGCCATATCCGAATGAATCCATTAACGAATGCTAGCTTAAAAGACATCACCCTTACTGCTACCCACTTGACGACGTCTTTGAGGAAGGACAGGGTAAAAAAATGGTTGGCCACATTCCCCGCGTTGAACACAAGCCGGCCGTCGGGACCCCGGCTCTCTGCCGTCGCTAGGGTGATCTCGCTGTACTCCACCACCTGGAAGCGTCCGTCCACCTTGCACACCACTCCCACCGCCTCTGTGGGGTTGGTCTTTTCTACAACCTGTCAACGACATGGCATAGTATCGCGTTAAAGGCGTGAAGCGAACGAAACGGCTGCTTAGTGTCCGACGGCCACCAGGGGGCACCCCATCTGAACAGCGTGTCATATTGACAACTAGGTCAATAAATTTTTGCTTACGGCTCTGAAAAGGGTTGGGTCGGCTCTGGCATTAATCGATAACCCTGTTGGGGATGGTGAAAGCAGGGGGTGTGGGTGAACTTGGGTAACCAAGGCTTTTTACATACAGTCTGCATCAAATTAAAAACCCCATCTATCCATATGTCTGCTGCAAATTATAGCTGTAGCCTCTGACGACGGCTTTCCACCAAGACGAAGATACAGTGTGCGAGGCCACATTAACTGCGTACTTTATAATTTACAAACGGCAGGGCGGCCTCCCCAACCCTCCACCGAATCTCCAAAGTGTCGCACGGCAGTAATTAAGCTCTTCTGATCTCTGTGGAGAGGACCGCGGTTTTGTGTACCGTGCCTCTACATGCGCACGCATAAAACCCCTCTGTAGTGCATTTCCTGGGCATAAATGCAACTGCTACAGTGGGGGAAAAAATATCAATAGACTAAATTAAAAAGTAGGGTCTGGGTGGTCGTCGGCAGATAAAGGAAATTTGCTCAAACTGTGACCTGAAAAACCGGGGAAATTCCAGGGAGGTTTGGCGGGAAAAAATAAACCTCCAACCGCCGTCGGAGTGATAAATAGCCCGTGATAAATAGCCCGGGCTCTGCAGCTAGGAGCCCTTCTGTAAAAGACAAACCAGCAGTATGGAGAGCCACAGACGGAGGAGGATGAGAGGGCAGCCGTTAACTGAAGCTTATCGTCCCGAACGTCACGGCCCTCTGATGGGATGGCCCGTCCCAGCACGGGTGATGGCCCGTCCCAGCAGGGCTGCCAGGGGATTCCTCCCCCCGCGAGTTTCGGGTGATGCACTCCCTGGGATCGGGTTACTTGGGACTGGGGCCGTCATATATGTCCTGGATTGCCGAGGACTGATACAGAGGCTGCATCTGATTGGCCAGGATGAGGTACAGAATACGTGAGCTTGTATTGGTGCGTTTCATATGTTTACGCATTTCGTTAAATGCCGTCCCTCTCAGAAGATCTTACGGAAATGAATAAGCCGTATAATGAGTAAAATGTGAACGGGCCATAAAAAAAACAGGAATCATGTTAACTATAAAAACTATTTAACAATTTGATTTAATGATATGTGACCATCGCCTAGCATGACTGAATTTTAAATCATGGACAGTACAATCAACAGTACAATGAAGCCCGTCCATCCATCCATCCATCTTTGAATTTCAGTAAGACACCAGAGTAGTAGCAGGTGAAAGGCCATGTGACACGTGAAGAACATGCAAACTCCACACATGTAAGAGCGGAGGAAAAACGTGGTACACCCCCAGAGCTACAACAGCACCGTTAAACATCAAATCGAGCGCAGGTATTATCCATTAACAGCGTGCGGCTCAGTGGTTTAGGACTCTGGGACTAGTGACCAGAAGGTTGCCGGTTCAAATCCCGCGGTCAACAGACTGATTTCAGCATTGAGCAAGGTCCATAACACCCAGTGTGACCCTGCTGTCACCACTGGACACGTTCTTGGATAGTCTACTAATGAAGTATGTTGTTATTTTAACCCACAAATGTTCAAAGAACATTTTCATACCTACAGAAGGCTTAAAAATTTATTTCACTTAGTAAATGTTGCAGATGGACATGAGTATAGACAGGAGTCCCTCGGTATCAATAAGAGATTGGGTCTAGACCTCCCGTGATTCACAAAATCCGCGCAAGTCCCTTATATGAAACGCCATAGAATGTGCATATAACCTAATGCACATTCTCCAACATACTGTAAATCATCTCTATATTACTCATAATACCTAATACAATGTAAATGTTACGGAAATATGTATTATAATGTGTCATTTAGGGAATATCGATAAGAAAAAAAACCATGTTCGTGTGGATTCAAGTTTTGCTTTTTGGAACTTCCTGGAATTTTTCGATTTTATGTCTCTGATCTGCGGCTGGTTGAACCCGTATATACAGGGAGGGGCCGCTGGAGCTGATTGTAGCTTACGTAAACTTTATAGTTCTATGAGGTAATTCTGAAGTTATGGCACCACCTAGCAGTAAACTGGGAGTAGTGCAAGCTTTTTATGCTCTAAAGCAGGGCTCTTCACTCTGGACCTCGATTCCGAATCCAGGCCTTGTTTTCAGTTCTCCCAGGTAGTTGTTTAATAATTTCTGATTCTGATTGGTCAGAGGCTTCACACCTGACTGACAGGTAAAAGAAGGCTGGAAAACCGGCAGTGCTCGGACCTCGAGTTGAATAACCCTGCTCTAAAGGGTGTGTCGCCTGTAACTGACCTTGGCCCCACAGTCCGCTCCTTTCTGCACGCAGAAGCCGACGAAGGTGGGGTCCGCCACCTTCACCAGGATGTTGTCCACGCAGTAAACGTGGACGTAGGCCATCCCTCGCTTCTCCATGTCCTCCACGATCTTGTTCGTTCCCAGGGCTCGGTACAGACCTCCATTCCCATCTGAAATGAAAAAGCGACGTTAGGGATCGCGGCCAAAGTCCATCGCAGGGATTCACTCCCACTTCCCCGCTTCCCGTCTCGTTAGGCTCCTGGGGATGTAAAAACATTACCTGGTGCCATGGAAACCTTTCCTTTCCCCTCCAGGATGATTTTCCCATTGTAGTCCATGGCGGGCAGCATTCCTTGCTGGAAGAATATGACGTTTTCCTTCTTCAGGCCAAAGTAATTGTGTTGGGAAAAGAAATCTTTGGTGCAGGACATGGTTCTGCCACTTGTCATTATGTACCTATGGGACATCCCATAATTTCCGTTTAGTTCCTTGTTGTTGGTTAACGTAGCATGAATAAAACCTGAAGCATGTGTTCCGTCAGGGACAGTGCGTGCAAAACTGGTTCCACCTTCCTAATGTAGTACAGGACCAAGGTGAGCATGGAGACACAGGGCAGGCAGGATGGGATACCAGAGCACTGCAGGGCCACACACACACACACACACACACACACACACACACACACACACACACACACACACACACACACAAAAAGAGCCTACCATATACACCAAGCTAGTGGCGGGATTTGAACCCACAACCCTGAAGGTGTGAAGCTACGGTACTATTAAACTACCAAGCACCCCCAAATATTGCAGTTTATAATTTTAAGTACTGATGATTTTGTCTGTATTTAACATGACAGAAGTCAGCCAAAGTGAACATGAAGGAAAAACAGACTGCCCCCCATGGTGATTCAGAGTACTGATTTAATTACATGCATGGGTAACTTTAAAAAATCTCTGCGCACAAGTTGTCAGACCCACTGGACAGCTGTACGACTGGCACGACAAGAAAAGCTCTTGCGCAAGCAACTATCATCTGTATCCTTGTCACCGCCTGAAAAGCTCTTCCTGGTTCCCATGGACTGTATGACTTCACGGAACGAGCAAGCCAGCTTAAATGTCACACGGGCGTCAGTAAATTCTCTGGTGACACATATGAAAAGTGCACTGCGTCACAGTCTGGTGTGAAAACGCCTTGGCTGAATGGGAATGTTCCTATTGAGTGTGACTGTGTTATGAAACTGAAGTAAGTGCCCTGTTTCTTCTGTGTGACCTGCACAAATACGCAGTCACACGCTCAAGGTCTCTCTCTCCCCGGCCGCCTGTCTAGATTGTTTCCCCCGACACCCCCCCAAAATGATTTCCCAGGTGATTCTATTCAGTTCATCGATCTCATTTCCTAAATTACTTTCACCCTCTTCAGAACTGAAATTATTTTCTGTGAAAGGCGCACATCACATTAGTGACTGGTAAGTAAAAGCTTAAGAATAGCCAATTAGTCAGGGGCAATTAAATCATAAGCATAAGCTCTGGCAGACACTGGGCTGTAACCTCTGGTAGGGGGTGAAAAAGCTCATTAATTTCTGACATTCACCTTCATTTATCCAACTGCTTGGACATTTTATTACACAAATTCCAGTTAACAGCCTTGCTACAGGGAGAGCTCTGTTAGGCCCTGGACAACAACTTTCAGTTCTGAAGACTGCGCATTAATAAGGCTTTCACTTTGACAAATAATTCTTCTCGATGTTTGGAACAGAAATGTGGAAGAATTTGAATTTATATTTGAATTTGCGTATCAAAAATGTGTCAGATTTCAAGGATAAATTTAGGCTGACACGTTAGTATGGAGAAGAGGGCTTCAGGTCGTACATATACAGTCATCTTTCAGAATTTAGTAGCAAAAATATCAGTGCAAAATATGAATACAAACATTGTCAATGCAGTCTTCATGCAAGTCTCCTAAAAAGCCAAACCCCATGGCTGACCATTTTAAAATTAAATTAAAATTAAATAAAAACTGCCCCATGTAGTAGAAATCTCCACATAAACTCAAAAAAGACTGATCTCTTGATTCTTAGCGAAAATGTCAAAATAAAAAAAGTTTCCTGTTGTCCTACAAAAGATCAAAAATTTCTCTTTGGGTTTTCCTATCATTCCTTAAGTCCTTAGAGAACATCTGTAGATAAGAGTTGTGAGATAGAGGGTGCCATATGTTCTTGGTATAGAGACCACCACACCTACCATGGAACCTGAGGTTTACCATCATTGGTGGTGCATTTCCAGCGTGTGCATCAATACTGGCTTTCATGTACCTTATCATCCACATGGAAAGCATGAATAAAAACCTTAAGAATGTGGAAATGTCATCCTCCAAAAATGTTCAGGAAAAAAACTCTAATTCTGACACCAAAGTTCATCCACACGGTCAGTCTTCCACACCTTTTGAATTTTTATTTTCCGGACTGGATTTATGCACCTCTGTAACAGAATGCTGAAAATGGTCAGTTTGAGGCACCCAGTGAGGTTGTTGTAACTATCATCCATAGAAATAAATACTAATTCTACTACCGCTACTTTTATATGCAGTGGACATGCTGATTGCCCCCCCCCCCCCCGACATTTACCATGGTATACAGCACTTGTTTTGGTGTTTCTGTTCTGCAAGCTGCTGCAGTCTCAGAATCCGCTCCGCCTGGATCTGGAAGAGAGTCTTGTGGGATGGAAGGCCAACGTCGTACATTCCTTTGGGGTACGGGACCCCCAGTCTGGTCCCCTGACCGCCAGCCAGCAGGAGAACGGCCACTTTGTTCTGGGAAATACGAAGGAGTCCTGTGGGGGGGCGACATCGAGAGGCGCAGCAACCGAAATGAGATCCCGAGAGCCAAGTGATTCACACTGCGGATGTGTGATGCAGTCAGAAAGCCCGAAAGCAGTTTAACACTCATGGAAACTTTAAAAAACTAAATCTGAACATGAAGGGAAAAAAACAAATTAAGAGGTAAATATGAGCACAAAGAAGTTACTTAACATTTTTCAAGCATCACAATATCTAAAGTACGATTATGAAGCTTTAATTTTATTTAAATTGGGCTATTCTTCTAATGCCACTGGTGTGTATTTTTATTGCATCCCATTCACACAATACTTGAGGCCATATATTCATCAGTGTGCCGATAAAAGCAGATACTGGTAAAGATTAGCACAGTAATCCACGCCTCCTCCTTCCTTATCAAAGCCAAGCACCGACACGCAGACAAAGCTTTCTGCTTCTATTATATTGTTAATGAGTCACTGTTCTGAAGGTCAAGCCCATAACCAGGACGTCACCTTAGAAGTCAGCAAGTTCGTTTTGTTTGTTTCAGCTGAATCCAGGTTCGACGACACGCCGAGGCTCATATGAATCACGGAGAAGCCCGTTTACGTCAGACCTAAGCACAAACAGATGTTTGCAGCCCCCCACTCCGACTCCATCTGGGAGGCTAACGTAACTGCATCACCCTCAACACAGAGAACAGTAACTCGAGGGCCCCTCTGTCATTCCCTAACAATCAATCCATTTCTTGTTGTTCTTGATTTAGAAAACTGGGCAACAAGTCAGTTTTTGCCCATGAAAAAGCCTCTTAATTCTTCCCATTCTCGAGTCCACTTCACTTAGATGTTGACATCCTCGCCCCTTGAATAAAGCCATCGGAAGGTTTTGAGGGCGATAAAACCTCCTGTATGCACTGAACTTTAGGGTCTAGCTGCCTAGCAATAACTCTTTTAATGCTATATTGCAGATTCTAGTTACCACACCTAAATTGTAAACCACTAAACATATGACAACCATCTACATTACTTACAATGTTTGTGTGGCAAAAATAGGGCTGTCGCTACAACAAACGCAGCTTCACGCCCTTTCGAATCTGCACGTTAATCAATTCCCCGTGCATTGCTACAGCATGGTATTTCACTGAGAGCGCAATGTAAACACACACTCTGCGACACACCCAAATCCTGGCAAAGAGGAGGGACCACAACATTTTTAGAGAACAACAAAACACCAAGTACTGAGATTTCTATTTCCATTTCCGTTTTTGGGTTAATTTGAAACAGGATGTCTTTACACATTAAGACAGCAAAAGTGGTTATTTGCGGTGATGTGTGGCTCCGTGGGCTACGACCTGTGATCAGATGGTCGCCGGTACAAATCCCATGGCTGGAAAAGTAATTTCACTGTTGCCCCTTGAGCAAGGACTTAACCCCAAACGCATCTGGGAGTGTCTGACCCCGCTCTCCGATCCTCACTTGTATGTCAAGTTGAACAGAAGTGTCTGCTAAAATAAACATCTGCTAAAGAAGAACACATACAGTCCTGTGCATGGCTCCTTTTAGAATTGTGCAACGCTAAGCCACATCCAAATGCATTTTATTACAAAAATGATTACAAAAACACTGCTAAACAGCACTAGTAACCACCTCGGAGACATCCCTGACATGAGTGTGAAGCTTGACTAATCTCAAAAAACAATTTTGTCAGTATGGAATTATACCTCAGCTATTCTTTCAGACTATGTTGGCACACTCACCGCTACTAGTAGCAAGCAATTCACTGCTATAATGGAATAACTAATCTCTCGTACAGTTAGAATACTAAAACTTCCAGCGGCACAGCCCAGCTTAAACTGAAGCATCTGCTCAGCCGAACAGCAGCATCCTGCCACCGGACAGACATTCACATTATAACTGCACATCATGTATGTTTTGTGCTATATGTACAGATGTATGTTGTCTGTGTTGTTGAACATGCACGAACTACTGTATTTATTACAATAATTCACTCCTATCAGCTGCATATCTTGAACTTACATTTAGTCATCTATCCGAAGCAACTTACAGTAGAAGGAAGGGCGACGATTTCTGTGGGATTCGAGCCCATGACCCTCACGGTGTCGGCACAATGCTTTACTTGTTGAGCTATAAGCACGTTGGGCTCTAGTTGCTAGTAATCTGTGGTCATGCCGTCTCTAACTGTAGCAATAATAACAACTGATACTCTATTGATCCCTGTGGGGAAATTGTCTTTACACCTCCCTGAATTTGCTCTTTTTTTGTAGAGTAAGTTGTCCGCAAAGGGCAACCACCCATAGCGGCGCCCAGGGAGCTGGGGGTTAAGGGTCTTGCTCAAGGAGCCGCAGACTTGCTGAGGCTGGGTTTGAACTGGCGACCTTCTGGTTACAGGCCCACAGGCTTAGCCCACTGAGCCACACGGTGCCCCTTAAAGCCCCACAACAAGCTCTGCTGACAGAAATTTCCACCAGCTTTGGTCGCATGCCAGTAAAGATTCTGATTTCAGAGGCGGCTCACCTTCTTCCTCCCACGCCTTCAGTTGGTCTCGGTCGCGGGTCGTGCTGCCCAGAACGTCTTTGGGTACGGGCTCCATCCGGCTGTCCACCTTCGCGGCGCTGGCCTGGCTAGACATCATGGCGGCCGCAAAGAAGCTGTTGATCTCTGCGAAGTCCATGCTCTCCAAGTCCTGCATCAAGTCCGCCTGCTCCTCGGGGCTCAGATCATCCCAGAACTGCAGGAGGTGCGACTGCCCGGCCGCTTCTAGTTTCTGGACGATTCTGCGGATATCCATGACTGCCTAATTTGTCCTTCTCTCTGTTAAAATCCACAACGGCAAAGAATAAACAGATTTTTCATATTTATATGCTCTTGTAATTAATAGTGACAAAGACTTGCTCTCTCCCTAGCCTATATTTCAGATCAATTAACATCTGGAATACTGGTGACTCATGGCAGCTAGATTAGTAACTTGCATCCACCCTTTTTCTCTACCCACTTGTCCTAATAAGGGTCTCGGGGGTCTGGGGCATATCCTGGAAGCTACAGGCGCAAGGCACATGGACCATGTTCACAGTCACACCTACAGACAATTTGGTACCTCAAATTCACCTTAGCATGTTTTTGGACCGTGGGGGAAAAGCGGAGAACGCCCCACGGGGACATGGGGAGAATATACAGACTCCACATACATGGAGTCACGGCGGAGACTCGAACCCTGATCCCAGGGGCCTATGAAGTAAGATTGGTGAATCGATCTGAAAAACGTTTCAACTTCAATTACAACTGGCTACGATTTTTAATTAGATCGTCCACCTCCGTTTAGATAATGGCGGTAAGAGGGGCTCGAAACGCTCAACATTAGTTACTAATAACTCATCCTCATTTGATATTCGTGATGACGGGAACTGGAGAGTTTCAAGTACTCATATGTTTTATCAGATATGTGCAACAAGTGCATGGGAATGGCCAGTCTTTCAGCCACACCCAGTACAAAGAACAACATCACACAAATAAATAAATAGCACAGAAAGACTTTCAGGATAAAACACGTTACCATCCGCCGTTCGAATACGTCCATTGAATGGACCTTTGAAGTAACAGTGATTCCACGTACTCATTACAGCGGGAGACTTTCTTCATGCATGATTCAGGGTGACCCAGTCTGAACCCGGACTCGAACCGCACCGCCGGACATCGACCGTCGGAGGCGTGGGGGACACGAGGCCAGACAGGGAAACGGCATCCCGAGTCCAGTTAACGAAAGCAATTCAGCCGGATTTACAAAAAGGAAACAAGCGAAAACCACACATACCAACGGAATAAACTGACCCTTAACAATGTATCTCTCCGGCTTACTGTGATGCGCATCCCCACAACTAGCTATCAGCGACGGCTGATGTCCCGGCAGTGCGATGGCATAAACCCATCAAAGTGCCGGTGATCCAGTTCGCAATCTCAGTATATAAATACACAATCATAAAGAGGGAAACGCCGATCTTACGCACACTGGCCGCCAGCAGTGTCGCTCCTTATGCCGTCTGCAGCAGTCGCTTTGCTGCCGGGGCTCATCCGCCTCCGCCCCCCGCCGTCCCGGAGACCCGCCTCCTGTCACCGTCACCCCGACGTGGCGACACCGAAATGGCCGATCGGTGACCCGTACAGGCGGCGGGAGGGGCCTGCGTCTCTATCCGTAAAAGGGGGCAGATCCGCGTTTCGTAAACGTGCTGCAGCGCCAAGTGCGTAATAAAAATCCTCACATACTGCCAGTGTTGCTCAGCTTAACTGATGTTACAGCAGAGCTTGTGTAAACTTCCTCATACTACCTAAAATGCTAAACTGTGGGCTGTCCTTACAGTATAAGGCACTGTTAATTTTAGGAATTTCAGTCTGCTATTTGCATTTCTTTGATATATTTCACCGTTACACAAATAGGCCTACTATATTTCTGGTCTCATTTTTTTGTATATTGGGCTTTTCTAAGTATCCCTGTGATTTTCTACGGGCTAATTATTATACATGCATATTATATGCGCTGCATTGCTGATTGAAGTGCTACTAAACAATATTTCACTACTTAATATCCAGTGACGGTTAAGATTACTTATTTAAACGCTTACACTTGTAAATGTTTGATAGACAACTATCTATCGATACATTTTCGAATAGTGAATTCAGATGTGACTACGAATATTTCTATGTAACGAAAACATAAAATAAGTTTAAATTATTTTCTTTTCACTCGGGACAAAAAGTAACATCAAACCTCATTAAAAATAAATTTTTGATACACCAGCATCTGATACAATTACAAATGTGATTTTTGTTGAAAAAATATTTATTGAAAATCACTTCAAATTCTTGTTCTGGAAAGTGCCAGTACTTTTTATACCAGTGTAATATACAGCATTTTACTTTCACTAAGCACAAATATCGAAGTACATTTTCAAAAAGTGACTGTCGGTGGTTAAGCCACATTGAAACACAAAGCAGGTAATATGTAGCTGTAACAATAACACAACATTTATAAATGAATTTTTAAATGGTGTCAGTTTCTGATTAGTATCATGAATTACCCTTGCTCTTCTAGCCAGTGATCCTGGAGGTTTGCCAGCTTCGTCCAGTAAAATCTTGGACACCCAGTCACTGCTTAAAAAAAACTGCATACAGTGACATCATTACAAAAGTTTGTTAAGGTCTGCTTGATAGGGAAATCATAGGGACATTCAACTCCTAGAATAAAATTAGCTTTTTTTTTTCCCAGGACACACAACCAAACTCTGGGGTGATCCTGGAAAATCCTGGATGTGTAGCAGCCCTATCTGGAGCCGATCCCAGGCGGCACAGAACGCTGGTTTACACTCTGACTGGAATGCCAATCCATTGCAGGGCACAAACATTCGATCATACCTTATGATTTAGGACATCAAATACCTTAACTGCATATCTTTGCATATCCTCCCACAGTTTCTTCCTCTCTCTGAGGGCCAGCGTCACCTCAAGCTTATTCTTTGGGGACCGTCACGCATATAAATAAAACTTGAATTCAAACCAAGGGGGAAGCCATTTAACATAGGGAGACTGTGCAAAATGCACACAAACAGAGCAGAGATTGGATTCAAACGGCAACGCTGGAGGAATGAGGCAAGAGTGGTACCTACTGAGCCACTATGCTGTCCGACTGAACATCTTTCATCTTGAAGAATCATATTCCTGATTTTTATCTTCGACTAAGAAGGTACCTATATGGAACAACAAATAGCCTATGTATTATTTTAAAGTATGGCTTTCACTCTTGGGGGGTGTTTGTAGTAATTCAGTTTATTACTATAGTTTTTTTTCCAAAACGTTTCCTCTGTTACCCAAAATAGTTTTTCTTGTGATCAATACCATACAGGAACCAGCCCAGGCCTTCGTCACTACCTGTAAGGATCTCGCGTGCATCCCACAGTAGCTCTTTCGTTTCCGGGAAAATGGCCGCCCAAACAAACCCGGGGGCATTCAGATTGTTTTTCCCCTTAATGTTTTAGGGAATGTCGAAAAGCTAAAGGCAGTAATAGGCGTCACGGGAAAGGAGCTCGTTGCTCCTTAAAAACTATTTGATTAATGTGACGATTCGCGGCGGACTATATGCTTAAGCGGCGGATTCAAATGTGCCGGGGACGCCGCCGCTAACTGACAGCTCAGTAATGCTACACACATTTATAAATATAAAGGACGAGTGTCTGAGCATGGTAGAACTACTGATATTTCACAGTTTACCCAAAACTCAAAAGTCGGGGTGTTAATAATGTGTACTGTTGACTGCAGTCGGGATAGCTAGCTAGCTAAGCCGGTTACCCGGTCTTTACACGCACGATGGCTGGCCGCAGTTCGGAAGCAAACGGCGACGAGGGCAACTCACGCGGCGGTGCAGAGCAGGCGATGAAGCCGGTGTTTTTCGAGATCTTTGGGGAAATGTGGAAAGTGCAGGCTCGCCTCGGCCAGGGCGTCTCTGCCTC
Source organism: Hippopotamyrus pictus (assembly GCA_026781145.1). Classification (NCBI taxonomy): domain Eukaryota; kingdom Metazoa; phylum Chordata; class Actinopteri; order Osteoglossiformes; family Mormyridae; genus Hippopotamyrus; species Hippopotamyrus pictus. Next base: position 16,770,555 of record JAODLC010000036.1, on the reverse strand, counting down.
CGTGTACCGCGTCAGCTCTGGGAGAGCCAGCCTGGCCGCCGTGAAGGAATTTCAGGTGGACGCGCAAGGCGGAGATTACGGGTATCACAAAGAGAGATCTGTACTGGAAGATATTCAAGGGCGTAAAAACATCGGTAAGGCATTGTGATGTCTTAATAAGGCGGACCGCGGGCAATGTTTTACCTGTGCAGTACGTGACTCGACTCAAAAGTAGGCCGTTTCTTACGCGCATCAGTAAAAAAAAAAAAAAAGCTGTAACAGAAAACACGTAATTTATTGGAATTATTTTCCATGGACCTTTTGGTGTGCTGTTTTTTTTTTGGATTGTTTGCAGATTTCGATAACATTGACACATATCCACGATGGATGATTAAAAGACCAAATGACCGAAGCTCATAAATAAGATGATCCGTTTGTCATTTTTTTTCTTCCTCAGTTACCTTATATGGGGTTTTCACCAACCACAACTCTGTGGGCGTGGCGACTCGCTGTTTGCTGCTAGAGCTGCTGGATGTGAGCGTGTCTGAGCTGCTGGTGAGGGCCAGCAATCAGGGCCATTCTATGTGGCTCATCCAGCACTGCGCCCGCGATGTGCTGGAGGCCCTGTCTTTCCTGCACCGAGCGGGCTACGTCCACGCTGACCTTAAACCGCGCAATGTCCTGTGGAGCGCCGATGACGAGTGCTTCAAGCTCATAGATTTTGGGCTCAGCTATAAAGAGGGACATCAGGTAAGATCTTCATATGGACATTTCGATAGCTGATCTCATGTTTGTTTGGGTTATCTTCCTGTTGTCCAAAAATTGGTTGTCAGGGGAACTGATGTCTCTAATTTGCCCATGATGGGGCTGTGTGTCTGACTTCCAATGGACTGGCTTCCCATTGATGGTCTTTCCTACTTTGTTTCCTGTACATCCTGGGATAGGTTACAGGCTCACTGCATTCTTGTACTAGAGAAGCGGTCAAGGAAGGTGGATGGACAGATGTAAAGAAAATTGTAAATTAGCAGTAATTTTCTATCTACCATAAGAAAGTTCTTAGAAGTATAAAAATATGGTTTGACTCAAAGCAGTGCATTTTTAAACAGTCTTTCCAATGTAAATAACATTTAATAGGGTGTGAACAACTGTACTGACCTCATACAGGTGTTCTCTCTAATGCATTTAGCATAACGCTCACAGTTTTAAAACTTGTACTGCACCACTGTAATATGACATTAAACAATGTTCGAATAAAATTTGTTCTTCATAAGTCATTTGTACCTGCATTTGTTAATTACTGGAGGAGTGGACACTGTTCGAGGGAACATAAGTGTTGTCGTTTAGTCTGCTCTTAATGTCTTTTTCGAATGCACTTGGCCGTCCACTCGGCAGGATGTGAAGTACGTCCAGACGGACGGCTACCGGGCTCCTGAAGCGGAGCTGCAGAACTCGCTGGCCCGGGCCGGCATGGGGGGGGACGGAGGCTGCACCACCGCCATCGACCTTTGGAGTCTGGGGATCATCTTATTGGAAATGTACTCAGGAATCAAACTGAAGGAAACCGTTAGATCTCAGGAATGGAAGGCAAGTGATCGTGTGGAGAGGAAGGGTTCAAGCATAGCGAATTAGCCCCACACGGTAGCCCGTTACGACATTTTAACACCTGGTGAAAGAGGGCTCTGTACGGCATGTAGCTAATTACAGTATCAGCACCGTATCAAGTAAAATGAACATCAGTTTCTGGGTGGCTGGGCTGTTAAAGGTGATGATTTACACAAATTTACTCCACGTGCCTCAGTCCTAATCCTTTGATTGTTGGTCTGTTTTGTTTCTCTAGGATAAAAGTTCTGCGATAATAGACCACATTTTCGCTAGTAAAATTGTGGTCGGTCTAGCGATACCGGTTTACCACCTACGAGACCTTATCAAAAGGTGAGTGGCACCTTTCACCTTTTGGATCTTTTTTAGTTGTAATTTGAGATGCAGAGCTGTACCTGTGCTTGAGGGACGTTCTCATCACTCCCCCAGCCTCCTCCACAACGACCCGGCCCAGAGAAGCACAGCGAAGGCAGCCCTGTGCAGCCCCTTCTTCAGCATTCCCTTTGGTATGTAGCAGATTGGGGGAGGGGCCCCGCGTGTGTGACCCCATGATGTCATGCGTCTGTCCCCATATCTCTGGGTTGCGTCATATCCAGCGTGCTTCTTGAGCATCACTCCTCCAACCTCCTTGTAGTGGAGGTGGGTTCTGGCACCTGTAACTGGATCCTCGATTTCCTGACACGAAGGCAGCAGACGGTCAGAGTCTGCGGCCACAGATTCAGCACCATCTCGGTGAATGCCGGCTTGCGCCCCCCACAGTCTACCCTGCTTACCCACGACTGTACTGCTAGTGGTGGGTCTCAACAGCAAAGGTGATGGGTCAGCATGCGGGATGGAGGTGGAGCAGCTACAGCATGGTGCAACCACCACAACCTCCTCCTGAATGTCGACAAGACCAAGGAAATGATCATAGACTTCAGGAAAGCTCACACAGAACAGCACCCCCTGTTGACCACAGATGGCAATGGCCGTGGGGAGGGTCAGTGGTAGCAGGTTCCTGGGCGTGCACCTGGGAGACGATCTGACTTTGCTCACTAACACCATAGTAGCTGGCAAGAAGGTCCAACAGCGGCTCCATTCCCTCCTGAGGCTGAGGCAGGACAGCTACTCATTCCGGCCCTCACCACCTTCTACAGGGGCACCATCGAAAGCGCTCTGACCCACTGTATCACTGTCTGGTTCAGAACCTGCAACACCTCTGGACAGAAACAGCTGAATTGGGTAGTGAGAACAGCTGGGAAGATCATCGGTGCCCGTCTCCCATCACTGCTGGAGATCTTCACCCTACACTGCACTCACAGAGCCTCCAGCGTCATTATGGACCCCAACCACCCCTCTCCCAGTTTGTTTTCCCTCGTGCCGTCGGGGAAGCATCCAAACCAGGACCACTGGGTTTGGAAACAGCTTCAGTCCCCAGGCTGAACACTCCAACCCGAATCAATGACCAGATACTTCCGTTCACTTCTGTTCATCCATCTTTCTGTAAAAATGTGTGAAAATTTACATATCTGGTTTTCATTTGCAAAAACTGTCACTAAATCATAACATTCCTGATGGAAATACTGTTTTGCAATGTGACCAATAATTCTAATGATTTTTTTTTTTTTCCCGCAGAACCTTGTCCTGTAGTGTTGTATGTATATGCTCCTCTACAGTGTGTTAGGCTTTTTGGATCCCTGCTTGAGACAATTACATTTATTTAGTAGATGCTTTTGTCCTATAGAGCATATAACTGGGGATCAGAAAGGAGGGTCAGACAGCATCACAGTTATGGTCAAGGGCTCAATGGTGGAAATCAGTCTGCCGGACAGGGGATTCGACACGGTGACCTTCCGATGACGGGTACAGACAGGGGATTCGACACTGTGACCTTCCGATGACGGGTACAGACAGGGGATTCGACACGGTGACCTTCCGATGACGGGTACAGACAGGGGATTCGACACGGTGACCTTCCGATGACGGGTACAGACAGGGGATTCGACACGGTGACCTTCCAATGACGGGTACAGACAGGGGATTCGACACGGTGACCTTCCAATGACGGGTACAGAGAGGGGATTCGACACCGTGACCTTCCGATGACGGGTACAGACAGGGGATTCGACACGGTGACCTTCCGATGACGGGTACAGAGCCCTATCGTGCTAGGGTTGACTCACTGTCGGCTTTTCCCCAGCTCCTCACATCGAAGATCTGGTGATGCTCCCCACGCCAGTGCTCCGCCTGCTGAACGTCATCGACGACAGCCACCTTCACAATGAGGAGGAGTACGAGGGTAGGTGCGGCACCACTGTGCAGGCTCGCCACCGGGTGGCGCTGGGAGGTGCTGACCCAGCACTCTGTCTGCCTCAGACATTGTAGAGGACATGAAAACGGAGTGCCAGAAGTATGGTGCCGTGGTTTCTCTGCTGATCCCCAAGGAGAATCCAGGAAAAGGCCAGGTGATAGTGGGGATCCCTCTACTGGGTGGGGATGGATGGATGGATGATCTAAAAATCAGTCTCGTTAGCGGTCTACTCAAGCCACACTCACAAGAACCATTTGGTTCGTCAACTCTGTGAGACCGCACAATTAATTATTAAAAATCTATTTCTAAAATAAAAATTAAAGCTCTGATCTCACCTGCTTGCATTATAATATGCAATGGTCTCTTACTGGTTGCAGGTTTTCGTTGAGTATGCAAACGCTGGCGACTCCAAAGAAGCCCAGAGACTGCTGACGGGACGCACCTTTGACGGGAAATTTGTCGTTGCCACTTTCTACCCGCTGAGTGCCTACAAGAGGGGCTACTTGTACCAGACAGTGCAGTAAGCCTGCATATGTGAGCGGGGGTCCTCAGAGCAGACCTGGGGCATCCTCTGATATATGCAAGGCCAAGCTGCCAGTGAAGTGGGCGCAGGGTTACATGCATCATCGCATTTCACACAGGTCTTTGGAGCTGGCATTTGCAGATGTTACTAATTAATGTAATGCCCAAATCATTTAGACTTTGGAAAAAGAGATGCATATTTATGTTACTGCTCTGGAAAACAATTAATGTAATGAATTAGTGCTTTGAGCTGTATTCTGTGAGGTCCGGTCTCGGACATTCAGAACAAGACCCGAATGCGATGGTCGCCCAGCCCTGCGTTTGCTTGCTCGACTCTCACTGTTCAGTCTTGTCACTGATCCGTCGCATTAAGTGACTCATTTCAGCACGGCATCTAGTCGCAATAAACATGCACAACATTTAGCTTTCCACTGTACTGAGAAAATGACATTTAACCATGTGTAGCTTGTACCGTTTGTAGCAAAGGTTTTAATAATGTGAATCCACACGTCACAATTCTTCCACGCTCCTTAAATGCGGGGGCGGGGAGGCTATTATGGACACAGAGATATTTTTGGTTTTTGGGACAGTCACAGCTTAGGGGGCAGACTTTCAAATCTCCGTGGGGTTGATCTGTTTGCTAGGGCTCTGCCTAAGAAACGGTGGTAGATATACACACCAAACCTACCGTGTTAAAAAGAGTCTAAAACCAGTATGACTAACTGTGTCCAAAGGCCTTTCACAGCACAAATGCACAGTGATTCTGTGGCACGATGCCCAGTCATAGCAGCACCGTGTGTCGGTCACATAGATGTCAGGTCTTTGAAAGAGGATGAATCTCCAACGGAAACGCATAGTAGCCTCCAGTGGTCCGTGCTTCCAGAAAGCATTATGCTATGGAATAATCTTTGCAAATTAAAACTTGAATCTAGCAGTTCAAAATGCACGTTTCCGTCTGAACTGTTCACCTAAGACACTTTGATAAATCTGTGATCAATCCTTTTTTTTTTTTTTTTGTATATTTCAGTGAACCAAATACAGCAGAACCTATTTTCTTATGAAATCCTAGGGATGAAAAAAATGTTCATCCCTGGATTTGTAGTGTATGTGCTGATGTGTGAGAGTGTTCAGGAGATTCAGCATGGCTGTGTCAACATCACTGTTCTAGCTGTTTGCAGATGACCTCTGGAGAGATTCCCCTTGCACAGCTATTTATCATATAGCAATTGAGGCTGTATTCTTCAAGAACATGGAGAAATTCCCCAATATATTTGCTGTTCTTGTACAAATACCTGAAATAACTTTTTGAAATGAAAATTCCACCTTTTGTATCTGACTTTGGGCTAAACATATTTGTCTGATTAACTTCTATGCTTTCCAAATACACCTTAATATTACTTAAGTATAACTAGGTTAACTAAAGGCTTGGTAGACGTCTCATTAAATTACTCCATTCTTCCTGCTAAGCACAGATAATAGCTTCAGTAAGTGGATAGCTTATAAGGTTAGTCTTGTGACAAATGACTTGTGTTTTCCGTAAGGTTATGTTTTAATATTCAAGTATTTTACAATTCTCTTAATTTTAGCTTTGGGTGTGGACATTTATTGAACATTTCTCAGAACATTTGAACATGACCTTTGGCACTTACGTCCCATTCATTGGTACTTGATTTCCTGATTACAGGGCTATGATTGTGAAAGGTGACTACTGTTTATTTTTCTTTTTTTAAGGTATGAACAAAGCAGCCACTCCCTGTAATCTAGGGGAATCTGGCAGCCAGTTTGATGTGTGATTATGTGCTAGTGATCATAAACATGCCACGTTGCTAGAATTTATCATCAACACTATTTATCTGTATCTGCATCTCAGTGTGAAGTTTGAATATTTTATATTTAAAATGTAGCACTTAGTCTTAATATCGGTTTAAAGTATTTATCAGTGAGCAGAATTGCTCTGGGGTGCACGGAGGGTCGGGAAGTTGGTGCCTCAACTTTCAATGCCTGGGGGGGTTTGAATCTCTATTCTCTCCCCATTTTCAGGTTGAGTTTTCTAGGTACTTCAGTTTTCTGCCCCCCCAGTCCAAAGTTGGGGTGAAGTGCTGGGTGTGTGAATGGGCCAGTGCATGCCTTATGACTGACCTGTAGGGGGTGTGTCTGTCTTCACTCTGTGAGCCTCCAAAAGACAATCTCCACAACTGGAAGAGAAAAGATTGAAAATGGTTGGGAAAGATAGTTCGCCCACTTGGACAACACAGATTAGAATCTAAAGTGACTGTTTTTGATTTCAGAGACAGATCATGTCTTTGGTAGCTTTTCCATTTTCATTTTTAAAACACCGTTAAAAGGAGAAAATGTATACAGTTTTCTTCCCCTCTGGCACAAACTTTATGCAAGGAGACAGTTGAGTTGGGATGATTGAGTAGTGTATGGAAGTTTATGGCAAAAAGTAATGTTTCTGTTATTCGTTCAGGAAGAATAGTGGAGTTCATAAGAAAACACATTCCATCCATGCTAAGCGTGTTCGGTTGAGGTATCGTTCACTGATTAGGTTCAGGCACCGCTGGGTGACTGGATGACTTGACTGGATAATATCACTCTTGTGTAAGATTCACATGATTTATTAACTTGTGCAACGATTTGCAGATGCCTCAGGCCTGTTTATAAACCATAGGCATCCTTAGGGATGGTTCTGTGTGAATATTAGGGTGGAATGTTTACATATTCAGAATTTTGTGGAATTTAACATTTGAGAAAGTTAATATAATTTTGTTTTGATCACCTTCAGATAGTCATTTTTCCACTATTATTATTATTATTATTATAATATTAATACTACTACTACTATTAGTTGTAGGATGATGTTTGCACTGCTTTGGGTAAAAACCATTTTCTTACAAAACTGACAAGCAGTCATCTGCCACAAAGATGTCAGAGGCCTGAAAATAACAGGAAACACTGCCAAAACATCCCCCATAATGAATTTCTGAACTAATGTTTATTTATAACCATGCGAGAAACTTGCTATGGAAGAGATGCTCTATTAATAGAGGTTGAAAACTTGTCATGATAAAATGAAGATTTAAATAAAAAGGCCAGGTCTGGGTTCCCAGTTACCAGGTGATATGAGGACTGTTTGTGTGAAGCTCTCTGCTCTACCTGTTAGCATGAAAACAGGCTGTACCACAGATAATGTGAGAAGTAGGTGAGAGAGACTGCAGAAATCCATCCTGCAGCTTCTTAAATGGTGACATCAGCTTTGGACAAAGACGGAGATGTGTCTTAATGGAAAAGCAGTGCGATGACATTGAAGGGAACTTTGTGTTCAGTGGTCATATACATAGCAATCAATTAAAGTTATACACAGGCATGTTTCCTCTTCTGTCATAGTGCTTTAATTTTTTTTTATTGATTTTTAGTAAATTTAAGGTTCAAGTTTAGTTTTTTTTATTTAATTTTCAGTGAAGAGTTATTTTAAACAGAGAAGCATATTGACTACAGCTGTGAAGTTTCACTGATATCCTATTTACTTTAGCTTGTTGTTGGTACGATAGTTGATAGTTTAATGAGGAAGAAATGAATCTTCATTGAACCATTTGCTGTATTCTCTAACCCTACTGACTCAAGAAAGGGCTCAAAGCGCACCCCCAAAGCAAAACAAGAGCGCCATCTAGTGGGGCCAAAAAATACAGCAAATGGTTCAATGAAGCTTCGTTTGGTCATCACTAGGGAAGAAGGTTTGGTAACTTCTATTTAGTTATAACTATGTTTGGTGTAAAACAATATTTCATGAAGGTTATACTTCATAAGCCTCCCTGAGCAGATTTTTATGAAGGCTGTGTGTTTGGCCCATTAGTACAGTACAGTAATATGTTTTGAAGAAAAGTACTGCCAGATGTTCTGTTGTACTAAAAGCCAAGAGGTGATGTCTGGAAAGTCCCAAGCACTGATAGGGTGTCGACATGGGAGGGGTGGAAGTGGGAGGCAGGGTCATGAGATTCCTCAGTTGTGAAGACGCTGGAAGAGCGTGGCGTGAAACGGCCCAGCCGAGGTTAACATTTTATTGTATGTGTATTATAATGCCTGTTGAGATCTGTGTGTTGAGATCTGTAGTTGTTTGTGATCACCCATGAATTGGAAGTCCTCATTCAGTCACCAGGCTTGTCTGTATTGTGCTCCAGACTTGCATATAAAACATTTTATGACTGATTGATTATTTGTTGTGAAAATGCTTTACTGTGATTAAGGGCAAAAAAAAATCCTCTCCTTTTCTGCAGCGGAGAAGAAAAAAAAAAAAAAAAAAAAAAAAAAGTACTTTTATAACATTTTACATGTGGCTGCAGTACGATAATTAATGCTGTAATTTAAGCAGCACTCTTCTTGCACATTGCTGGCACTGGAGCTTGGATGCAGTGTGTAACCTTGGGGGGGGGGTGACGCCGTGATCTACATTTAAAAGATTGCATTGAGTAAAGCTGACTTTTCTCACCCGGGGAGCACACTCTTAGAAGGCTTTGAGTGTTCCAAGTAACACGGAATCGATACTGAGCCACTCTTGTGGGGGGGGGGGGGGGTGTTGTGGGAGGTAGGCATGAGGGAATGCAAAGAAGTGCCAAAAACAGGTGAAGGGATATCGCTCTGGCCTGTATTTATATGTAAAAAGAACCTGCATGTTGACAAAATGCAGTGTGGCAAAGGTTCAAGCTGGGCAAGGTTCAAGGTCTTTGATTAGAAGAGGCTTGTTTTATTTGTTGTAGTATGTGCCTGATTTCTGAGAACACTGATTCCTATCCAAATACTGTAGATGGCCTTAGCTGGAAACTCCAACCCAGGACGTTTTACAGATGGAGATTAGGCCCTTTGCTTCATTACCGACAAAAACGTATCTATAACGTGTTGTTTCTGAAGCAGCTTCTACTTCAGAACCCAGGGCCACCTGGAACCAACCAATCAGATGTCTTGGTCCCGCCTCCTCTAGTTGCTTGGACCCACCACCTCTACAATCTGACTGGTTCTCTCTCTGAATCAGTTATTTTTCCTTCTGCTCACAGAACAGAATATTTTGAGTAAGAAAAATTCCCAGGATGCATTTCAGATTCATCACACACATTCACTGGATCCTGTCATTGAGGGTTAGTCACGCAGTGAACATGGATGCCTTAGTGTGGGTCAGATGAGCCAGTGCTTGGTTTCTGTAAAATATGTGGGGTTTAGGTTGAAACTGAGGACTGACGGTGTGTCGTTCACTGCTTTTCCCACTTTTGGATGATTTAAATGACACTTGGCTAGTGGTTGAATGACTTTAGCTTTTATGGAAATAAGACCCTTTGGAAGAAGAGAAAAATCTCTCAAGTATCTTATGGATTAAGCATTGCAGGCAGGAGTAGATAAGTCTGAACAAAATCCAGTCTGTGACCCATTTTTTTTTCCTGAGTGTGAAAACATTAGTTTGCTGCAGTTACATAAATAGAGTTCTGTTTGAATAACTTTGATTTGCAGTGTAGAATCTTGGACGCGCTACTGACGAGATCAGAGGAGTATTTTGCACTCTCCTTAAAGGGAAGGAAGTTAAAGGGATATGTCCCTTGGCAAACTTGTTAAACGGATGCTTTAATGCTTTTTGCAGATGATTACTTCTTTACTCAAAATGAAGACAATCTTGTTTTTATAAGCGTGCCTGGTTTTAATATTTCTGCGAAAGCAGACTATAATCAAAGATGTTAAAGGCGATTCTGTGAGTTTGATGTAGGTGAGCTGCCTGCCCGCTTGTCTGTGAGACGGCATGTGAGGTGGAAGCCTTTGTGTGGTCTTGATTGCAGTCAGTTGGAGCCTCAAGATATTACAATAAAAAAAAAAACCACACACACACTAACTTACGTGCAAGCTTGAATGTAACTGCTTCCCAAAGAGATGTTCAAATACATAAGGATTAAAGTAGCACAGACCCTGTGCTATGTAAAATTCTGTTGAATAGAGATTTATATGTGTTATAGTGATTGATCTTAATTTAATTGGATTGTGTGCAGTTGTTAGCATTTCTTCCAATAAAGGATTCAGCACCTGATTTCTGTGCCTGTCGTTCGTGTTGAGGGATGTTGGTCAATGTCACTCTTGTTTCCTCGTAACACACATTCACATCAACACAACATCCCTAACCCACACTCATTTACCACCATATACAGTAAATCATGCATTTTCCTGATGCCCCCAAAGTTTGGGGCTTCTGTTGCCAACAAACGGTCAAGGGGAGGATAGGGGGGCCCAGAAACATTAAGTGGCCTCACTCAAAGCACAGAATGTGACATTCACTAACAAATGTTTAAGTTCTACTTTTGTCTTTGGAGTTATTATTTATGCAAAGTTTTAGTGGAGTGGCGTTTTGGAATAAGCATTAATAAAAATAAAACTTAGGCTATCATACACACGAATGCATTGTTAAATGAATCCTGATTAGTCCTCAATTTTAAGGCAGAAGAAATGATCACACTTGGCTTTGAATGGGCCAAGACGACGGCTGTTGTCTTCAGCTGAGACAGTGACGCGCTGCCCATGAACACAGACCCATGCTCTGGTGGCGCTTTACTGCACTTACTACACTGACCAGCAGATGCCACTCAAAGCATTTCAAAGGAGGCGGAACAGTGACGCTTATACGCAGTTAGGTTCTGTTTGTGTTTTGGAAAAGTTCTGTCTCTCTTACTATAACCAGAATGTTGCATCATTTTTTCACTTCATGGAGATGCGCTTTCAGTGTTCGGTGTCCTTTTTCGCCTTTTTACGAATGATAAAACTGTTTTCTTGGGGCCAGTAAGGCCTTATGCTTGCGCTGAGGGCAGCCTTTACCGCGGATAAAATTGCTTGGTATCAAAGCCCCACACATTCTTGCGGGGGGTGTAGATCTGATGCATCTCAAATGTGGCGCGACACACCCTAGCTGCCTTAAAACCATCCTGTGCCAGGACCCCATGGATACCATCACCAGCACCTTAGTGCCACCTAATTAGTGCGTAGGGGGCAGTGGGGGGGATTCCCATTAGACTGAACCAGTACTGACCTCTAGGCCATAATCAGCCAATGACAATACACCTGTTTTTGATTTCACTGGGTCTGTATGATCATTTTAGCTAATGGAGATATTTTTCCTGTATTGATATGGTGGTCTGGGTTCCCCAGGGTTAAATAAGTCATGAAAATATTAACATGATATTTTTGTGGTCAAACTTAACAGAATGACCCCTTGTACAGTAAGAACCTTAATGTTGCTCTGGTAAGACTTACATTGTTTAGAATTAAATTATTAAGTACATTAAGTACATTGCCCCTGAATAATGCCCAGTTGTGCTCACTCGGGGTATTAAACACAGGTTTTGTAAGCCAGTTGGCCTGAAGGCATGGAGGAGAGGGACCAGATGGTCTCCTGCACGTCTGCAGGGATCAATATATTTGTTGCCACTCACCTTGCAGCTTGGGGAGTATTTTTCCTTGCGGCATGGTTTCACGGCGGCCATGCAGCCCATCACCACCTCAGATGCAGCAGTGCTTCTGTGGGACTCGCCCACCCTCTGCAGCGACGCTGGACCTCAGAAGGCTCTCCTGCAGACTCTGAATTTCTTTGCTACTGGCTTTAAGGGTGAATGACAGCCTCATTCTAGTGTGATCTATCTACATAAACAGCCTGGATGCCACCCGTCCCACATTAATGAAAAAACGGTTTAAGAACTTACCGGAAACTTATCTGGGGTTGCTGGGGTTTCGCCCTCTGCTGAAAACCAGCGGAGCGGTTCCTGATGGGTGCAGGTTCATACAGGATTTAATGAAAAGATCTCAGGCACTGTGCACTTAACCCTGGGGTGGAGAGCGGGGGCAAGAGAAAAAGGAAGAAGATGCCTGGGTCGAATCTGCATTACCGGCGGACAGGACCCGACGCACTGCTCTCTGCTGGAGTGACATTTCACCGATTTTCAACCACGCTGTTTTCATTGAGGCTGCAGTAATGGGAAGAGTGGCAGGAAAAAAAGAGAACCTTCCAGAACCACAGGGGACTTCTGCTGCATTTCGTGTCCGCTGCCTTGAATGTGATCAGAGGGCCAATTTCTACAGCCCCAGACCGCGTGAGATGAGCAATCACCCCTCCGCCAGCCCCGAGAGCGCCACCGAAAGAGCGATGCAATTCAATGTGTTTTTTAATTAAAAAAACAATCCATTGTGCCCTCACCCCACCTGGCACCAAGGGACCACGGGAAAGCAAAACAACCGGTTATTCACTTAATCCTGCCGATCCAGGATGAGAGCAATACGCAATGCATCTATTGCTCCAGAACATTCTATTTTTTTTTTTTTTTTTTTGAGAGAAATGACCTTGGCACTGGGTGGATTGGGGCACAGCCTCCTGGGTAATCAAGGTGCACAATCATCACGTGAGGAATGAAGCTAAATCGCGCATAATAATCCAGCATGGGAAGAATCTGCCTTAGGAGTTACTGTCTATTAAGGCATCTCTTCACTGATATGGTGCCATAACCAGACTGCTGTTAAACCCCGATCAATGGACAAGGCCTGGCAGGGACGGGACACCTGTGGATACTCATTGTTTGGCTGGCATCCCTTAAACAAGCCATCCGCCCCTCTGGGGATGATGGAGTATCGGAAATCTGTGAGTCCAGCCCGGAGTGTTTATCACGCACTTGGCAAAACTCTATTACTGCAGTCCGCCGGCAAACAAAGCTGTGAATGATGAACGGGTTTCAGACCAGATCAAAGGCGTAAATACAGCACAGTGCTAGAAGGGTTGCTGAGGCTAAATCACCTCTGGAAAAAGTCGCAGGGGGGGGGGGGCGGTCAGACAAATGCTGTGCTAAAACTGTCCACTGGGTGGCGCCATACTCTGTGAAGTACAATGTAATTGGCTTTTCATTAGATGTAATTGTGTCATTGGTGAAAGCATAATACTCAGCTGGTATATTTTACAGCATACAAAGATGATCAATGCAGAAAAACAGAAAATATTACTTGAAGAAACCTGCAAAAACCAGAAAAAAAATCACAGGAAAAGTACTAAAATTACTTAAAATGGCAGTAATCAAAAAAAATAATCCCAGTCACTTACCATACTGCTCATCCAAGTGACGTTTTGTGTGCTTCCTTCCTGAAACACCTATTATAAACCTGCATATGAAAGTGTGTTTGAACTGTTACTTATTCATTACACAGTAACTCTCTTTGAAGAAATTCTTGAACGATATGCAAAATGTCCAGATATGCAATGCAGGTAACATTATGGCCAACCATCACCACCCTAACATAATTCGAGAGAAAGATAAGGCTTATGGTATTATGGTAGCTTTCTTAAACACATTATACAGCACAGTGACTGTGCTTCCATTGTCCCATTAATCAATCACACAATGGTAAAATTAATGGTAAAATTAGTAAATTTAATTTTACCAGTTAAATTAGGTAAAATTACGTTGCGACCAATAGATACCACATAACAAATCTGAGGTAGTACTTAGTAGTAGCACAGATAATCACATGTTCCTCTTCCATCTTTTTGCTGTCGGGTGTGGAGAACCTTACAAATGGGTGGTTCATGTGGAAAATCACGAGGTCACCCTTCTTATCTTATGAAAAGTAAAGTGAAATGAGTAACACAGTAAAGGATGTACTTTCTGAAAGTCCAGTGGAACCCTTCATGGGAAAACATCCCTTACGTGGCCAAAGCATTAGCAGTAAAATGTGTTTTACGCACCTCAGATGGTCCACAGAAGCATCCGAACACCTCCCCAGTGCTTATGTTCATCGTGTGCCTTCAGGCTCACACTGAAGGTCATGCAGGAAACAATTTATGCAGCTGCTGACAAATCGCATTGTACTTATATCGATAGCAGACACCATATGATGCAATTAGATAGGGCAACTGTCAATGGATGATCAAACTAAAAACACAAAAACAAACCCAATGCAGGATTTCTGCAAGGAAAATCTGGTTTCTCCCCTGTCATCCGCTATCTTATGATGACGACAACTGTCAACGCTATGGCAACCAAATCTAAAACAATATTCAGCCATCTGGGTGCGAAAAAACGATCTGAACACGAATTGGTCAGAGCAATACTATACCTCTGCATTTGTATATCCGTTTACTAGGCTATGTTAATTTTGAAGAATCAAGAATCACACATGTGATTTGTGGGGGCAATCACCCACCAAAGGAATCCTCACCCACCAAAAAATTTCCACTCATGAGAAAGATGTGGCTTTTCAGGTCTTCAAACTTAGTTTCAGCAAGTTGTTCTTGAAGTGGGGGATGGACCCAGAAGACGCCAACGCAGAATCAGACGTTTCATTGTTGCAATGTGGAGTTTATGAGCCTAATGCTGGTACAGTATTACAAATCACTATTCTCCTTCATGTTAGGGAATGGTTTTGTGAAAATTCTACAGACAACTTCCCATAAATTACATCTGAAACAATATTATACAGCCATTTCATAAATCTACATTACAATCTATTAAAATTAATTATGATAGCATATATATTTTGTTTGGTATCCATCTGACCTTTGCAATATAAAACCAGTTAAGAAGCAAAATGTTCTGTAATGTACAGTGAAGGCAGTTCCGACAGTATACAAGTACAAAAGCTTATGGACACACATTCATATACATTTAAAAGTTTAACAGAATGGTTTTAAAATGCATTTGAATATTTTAGATTATTCTTAAAATATATCCAATTTATCATTAATGGCCCGCACAGTGATAAGATATAGTTGCATAAAACTGTCATACATCGTGTGTGTGTGTGTGTGTGTGTGTGTGTGTGTGTGTGTATATATATATATATATATATATATATATATATGAGAAAGAGAGATAGAGAGAGAGAGAGCTGCATCATCTTACTGGATCATTTCTTCCCTTAAGCACTTTCGCTTTGCTCAGTTAGTCAAAATCATTAATATAGCACTATTCATGTTTGTTTTAATGCACTTTGCATATAACAACACTTTGTAATGGAGAAAAGGTACTTCATCATTTTAAGTTGTCCACGGAGTCTTAAGCTAAATTAAATAATATAAGATGGATAATAGTAAATTATTTTTTTCCTGTTAGTATTTCTCTCGTGCTTTACTATTCTATGAGAATACTACATAATAATAATAATTTCCAAATGAGCAATCGGCCACTGACAGAGTCAGTTTAAAGTCTGATTTCATCACCACGTCCGTGGTCAGCTGATCATGTGGCAGCGATGTAATGCCTCCTCCAAAACAGGTTCAGCATCGCCCCCTACAGGCAGGCAGGGTTTCAGGAACATTCCTCACAGTGGGCTCCACCAGCAGCATTCGGTTGCGGTTTTCGCCAGATGCCATTTATCGGCGAGATGACATCTGCACACTTAAGTGTGTGCCAAAAACGGTAGCTAAAGAGAGCGACTCACCAAGTCGTCCAATCAGGTGAGCAGATTCTGCAGAAATTCACACATTGCGTAAAACAAGCCAGATTGTGCATTTACCTCATTATGTTACTACACAAAGATGTATAAAGCTAAAAACGTTAATGAAAAAAATGCAGATTGGCCTGCGGAACTCAGCCTGTGTTTTTCGTCAGAACAGCTATCTTGAAATCAAAGCTTGGGAATTAATTTAGCTTCTTTAAATCTCCAAGTCATATAACACCAATAAACAGCCAAAGACCATTCTGACGAAAGCTACCTCATAGTGGTTTTGTTTAGAGGACCAGAAAATTATTTCATAAAAATAAGCTTATATATCATTTTAAAATTTAAGGGTTATAGGGTAGTAAAAATGATAAAGGATTTGGTGTGTGTCATTGCACTCAGTATTAGATGTGATGATCTCTTCTGTAACCACACCCGGTGATTAGTCATTTCCCGCTCAGTCACTGGATGTGGTCAGGATGAATATACAACCAGAGGCCACAGTGTAGCAGCAGGGGCCGGTTACTCGAATGAGAGAAGGTCCGGGTGGGGCTCCTCACCCTCTACGCTTGTGGATCTCTGCCGGGCCACACCGGAACCCACCAGACAGTCCTCCAGGGCATCGCCCAGGCTGATACGGCAGCCCGGCTTTCCTGGCTGAGGGGTGGACGCCATTCTGCTCTCTGGACCTTCGGGCTTGTGAAGAGGTTCCAGGTTGTCCTTGTGGATGAGGTCAGGTACGGAGAGCTGGAGATGGGACTGCTCGTTGGTTCTGTCCTCCGCCGCTCCATCTAGGCCTGAGCTGACGGAACCTGCAGGCTGCGCTTTTTCAGCTTTGACCCCAAGCCCCACAGATTCGTACAACTCCAGGCCTCCCTCTGGCTCCCTCTCCTCCCCTTTCATTTGGACTTCAGACTTATCCTCCTGGATGAGAGGAGTTTCCTCCGGGAGGGAGACGGAGGAGGAGTCGCAGGCCTCCGCGACAGCCACCACGGGGTCAGAGGAGATCATCATATCCTGGGTGCTCTTCAGAGCACGAGGAAGACGCTTTTTAACATTTGGAGGGGGAGGGTCCAGGCGTGGAATGGAATCCTGACTGAGGTGACCACTAAAAAAAGGAAATTCAACTTAAAACTCTATAAGAATTTTCATTCTTATTAATTAAAATTCTTAACACAAAGATTATTTCTTAATAATAATATTTTTACTTATAACACCTACCAAGCAATAGCAAAAAACATGCGGTATTGTCAACTATATTAACAGTTGTCTATATTATCACCATTAAACATTCTGCTACATGAACAGTAACATGTAATGTGCCACACAAGATTATATGTGCACAGTAACTAGAAACCACAAAGATTTCTCCTTACTTGTGCCTTTTCCCTTCTATTTATTATGGTTAAGTTAATGAAAATGGGAACGTCTGATTGGCTGGATGTATTAAGGACCGAGAATAATTCCAGCTTAGCTATTAGCTCTTAGCTGCTTATGCCTCAAGGCCGCAGAACAGGCATAAAGGACTGGTGTGAAATTTATTCACAAAACGTTGGAAAAGGAAGAGTAAGCAACCAAAGGACCCAGGATCTCTGTGTATTAATCTACTTCTATATGCATATTTAATGAGGATGCTGATGTCACGAAACTCCCAGAATCACTGCGCGGCTGAGACTTCAGCCTGATAGAAGGTGCTGTTTGTATGCCGGTGACCTGTGTCAGATGTTGTTTTGAATGCAATGTGTTTTAAAAAAAACAACCCAGGCAAGAGAACACAAAGGACATCCGTCTTCATTTTCGCACTGCACGAGGCCTTACATCAGGCCCCAATAAATGCTACTGCATTTCTGCGCAGGCAAGCACACAAGACTACTCATAAACAATGATTCATAGCGTTCAATGTAATACAATGTTCTTCCTCAGAATTAAGACTGACTGATTAATTCACCTGGCTTAAGAAATGCAAAAGCATCATGCAGCATGATTACTGCTGCAGTAGAAATCTACTCGCACTGTAATCTGAAGATTGCAAGTTTCTGGAGGCAAAGTACCTTTTTGTAGATCAATTGGGAAAGAAGGCATTTAACACAAAAATTGTTCCAGTAAAGTATTCACCTAAAGTTTTTAAAAGTGTCCTTTCAGTTAATGGCATCACTCAGAAATAATTGCATCTGTCTCTCACAAACAGGCCTTTTATCCCCTTGAGTATGAATAAAGTTTTGCGATTCCGAATTACCTGCTAGCCACAACGCCCACGCCGCCACCGTCCTCGGAAGACCATACTGCGCCAATGTTCCTGTTGACCTCCGTTACCCCGATGTCCCCGACGCTGCTGGCGTCCTTCCGTCGGAGGAGGTCGTTCACCTTGGCCCCCACGGCCTTGCCCAGATTGAGAGCGTTCTTCAGGTGTTGGCTGCCCCCCTGCTTCGCCGGCCCAGAGCCGGAGACGTCGACGGGCCCCCCCAAGCCGGACGCGGGAGGAGCCGAGCGCCGGCTCAGCGAAGCGGCCGACTTGGAGTTGGGGAACGCCGGCTGTCGACCGGTGTTGGAATTCTCGAACATGCTTTGGTCGACTGCAAACATGAGAGACATACCAGCGTGAGATGCTGAGTCCTGGATGTAGTCAGGAACCGATCAGTGCAAGATAAACACGGTACACTCATGTTCTCACAATACTACTGCAATATTAAGTTGAAAACACATGGAAATCATGGACTGTGGAACTTTAGGAGCATCCAGGGCTGAACCTGGATGTTCTGCCACCCTAGGCGAGATTGTGTTATGTCTGAATTTTTCAAAAGCAAACAAACAAGTGTCCATGCCGCCCCCCCCCGGTTCAGACGCGTTCCGCTGTCCATGATGGAAATTAAATGCTTTCAGCATTCAAGATGATGTTTTACAACTGAAAACAGCAGCAGGCAATATGAGGGGAGCATCAAACAAGACAAGAAGCTGCACAGAAACAGGAGTGCAGAGGAAGGCAAGCAAATGGCAAATCCTGTAATCAGACACGGACGGTAAGATGTCTTACCTTATGGAGACAAATGTTTCTCGGCGAGCATTTAGACAAGACACGGAAAAGCAGTTTTAAGTGTAAATGAGATTATTTAAAAACAGATGACTGGATTCATATTTATGAGAGTGTCAGCTCAAATGGACTCTGTACATCCTGCCTAATTAGGACATTTGGGGACACTTTCAAAGGGGTTATCTCCAGAGCGTTCATTAGTCTCAGAGCTCCTTACGGGATCGACAAACTCAATATAAATGCGTTACTTGTTTTTCAATTAATAGTAAAAAATATAAATTTGCATTTAATTACAGATAAAAAAATATTGAAGCGATATTAGATGTTTTGTTGTTTACATAGTTGGGTTTCTCTGTCAGTTTCACCCACAACCATAGTGCAAAATTATATAGTGTTCCCTTTAATCGTCATCATCAATAACCATTTACTGTAGAAACTAGCTACAGTAGGCTATAGCATGAACAGATACTGAAACACTCATTCCTAAAGGTGAACTCCTTTTTCAATTCAGTACAAAAGGCATTATTTATCAGTGGATAATTCAGTATTACAAAAAATATTAGTCAGATCTTATGAATATTCTTAGAACGATCTAATACAACCTCCCTAAAAATCAGTCCATAAAATTCTTAAAGAAAAAAAAAACATGTAATTGTTGAATTTATATATAGGCCTATGACATTACAATAGGTGAATCTCAATTTAATGTGACCATGCACAGTGCATCAAAATATTTGGCAGGACAGTCATTAGTTTACGAACGAACATTTTGTTTTCCCGCAAAATTTCGCAAATGGTGTCGAAAAATTAGAATTGAAATGTTAAGCCGCGGACTTCGGAAAGCTCAGCGAATCGTGCATTACATCGAAAGAGTTACTTGACGTTTATTTGGCAAAATGAGGGCAATTACTACTGGGTCGAAAATAACAGAGATTGCTGCGACATTTCAGAAATCGGGTGGGAGGCACCAGTGACAGGTGCGTTTTAAGGATACCCATCGATCACAGGACCTGGGACCTCACAGTAAAGAAAACCGCCTTCGGTCTCTCTATTTGCCGATTTTCAGATATGCACCCTGCCTTTTAAAATCTTTGTAATGTTTTACAGAATAATAAGGTGTTTATAGGCCTAATTAAAGTAGCGTCATGTATGCAGCACGTACATCGGGCATCGTTTCACGGTAATTAAACCGGCACGTCGCCAGCTCCTCGCGCCAATCGGACGCGCGAACGGCACGCCTAAGACCAAAGCGCGGCGTTGGGGTTCAGACGCAAACATGCATGAACATCGGGAAATGACTCCTATACACTGCAGTCCCTTCGCTTAAGGGAAAAATCACATTATCCGCCGCTGCATAAAATGCCTACCGCACAACACGATCCACGCTTATCCAGATTTACAAGTTTTAAACTCTATATTTTGCTCAAATATACCATAGCGGGGAACCTTCGGGGTACTTGTGCCCTCGATGTGTAACTACTATGCTGGCTACTTCATTTTTGCTTCTGTTAAGGGGAGTGCGTTTTCACAGCAAATTTGTTACAGAACTCAACTAGAAAATTGAAAACACGACGATAAAATATTTGGTAAAAGCAAAGTCAGTGACAGCATAGTGAGTCAAGTGCCCTTACACTTGCGGGGGGTGGGGTGGGGGGTGGGAAAGCAATTTACAGTAAACGATGGAAAACTTCATGCAAAGTTTTTGTCAGCAAAATGTGCAAATACAGTATGTAAACCTTTTTAGGTTACAACACACTTGTTACTCTGCCTTCCAGAACACAGAAGGAGTTTCCATTCATTATATCAATGTATTACCTGTATTTGAGGATGTGAATTCAAAACTACCTTTGGTTGTTGATAACACTATAGCCTACATAACATATCCAACCATTCATTCATCCAACCATCCATCCATCCAACCATCTATTCTAATATCCAACCTCTGATTGCTTATCCTTCAGTGTTATAAACATAAAAAATAAAACATTTTTTAATTCAAAGGCAACCAAAAGACTTCAGTGATATACTGAAGAAAAAGACATTAAGCCCCAGCAAATGGTATTTCTAAGTAAATGTGTCCATTATGGTCCTAGGATTTGCCAGAGAAATTGGATCACGCACAAAAACGCAAAGTAACACAGAAAGGCAACCTGACAAATGATCTTATGTTTGCAGAGAGTCCTGCCATTGACAACGTCCTTCATCTGAAAGTGCATCTCCTCGGACGACAAAGTGGCTGTTTAAACACAAAGACATACTATATCACTGCCTAGGTATAACTGTAAAATATACACAGAACTGTGCTGTAAAAATTAATTTGTGTAAAAGTTTAATGGCCCCTTGAAGGGAAACTGTATGGTAATTTAGTGCTTTTAATTAAAAAATAAACGCCACTCCCAAGATTCAGCAAATTCTCATTCCATGGATAATAAAAGAATTTTTACTCATTATGTGGTTAATTAACCAACTGGCTAGTTTAAATCAGCTAATTAATTGGAACCTATCTATTAGTCCAGAGAAGGGGGGATGACTTTACAAACTGGAAAATCAAAATGTGAACAAACATCCGTTTCATTTCTTAATGATCTCAACATTATCCGGCTTGATGCTGGCAGTCAAACTAGCTAGGGACCTGTAAACGGCATCACAAGCACAACCTGTCAATCTCAAGACAAGGGAGGTACAATTTTTAAGAAGCAAATCGAACAGAAAAACAACTTCACAAATGATATCTGCCCTCCGTTTTGACTGGATGCCATTTCAGAGTAAATCTTTTTCCACAATGACTGTCTATTGATATAGTTTCACCAAAAAACTGGTATTCCCAGAGATTTTAGATCTAAGATCAACTGTTTCTGTAAAAGTAGTCAAAAAGTAAATGATGCATGAACTGCAATGTCTACTTGAAAAAATTCTAACGAGGTCTTCAGTAGTACTTTAGGAAAGCTGTCCTTTACAATTCAAGACAAATGCCCCAGTTTGATCACCGCTCCCTTGCAGCTATTCACCCTTTGTTGGCCCCTAGAACAGATACGGGGGTAATATTTAAAATTGTACGTGAGTAATTAACAAGGAGCTTCCAACAGATTTTCCTTCTTGTCAGAACAAGATCAGAAAGTTATTTCTGACTGCCTTATATGCAGCCACGACCGTTTCATCCCCAAAAGGTACTACTGCGTGTCGAATGTGGCACGGACTCACAGCACTAAACCTAGACAAATAAATGTTACACTCATTCCATATCATCTCTAAAGACAAGACCATCTACATTCTGAATCTGAATTCCACATTTGATTCACTTAACATAAAGCTTTTATATGACATTTTTAACATTTCATGTCATTTTTATTTTCCTTTCATTTCGGATGTTCCAACTAAGTACAGTTGTTGTGTTCTCTCTCTTCTTTTCCCACTTGTTTTCTAATAAAAGTGTTCATTAAAAAAAGTGGAGTACCACTGTGAAATGTGGAATATCAAAAACAATCCCCTTTGAACATACTACAGCACTTTCAAGAGCATAATTACTGGGGGAGCCATGGCCAGAAGTCATAAAATGAAGACATCACGGAAGGAGATCGAGGGGGTAGATTCAGTAATAGTACTTCTAAGTTTCCTTATTATCACTACACAAATATTCCAACGAAAACTTAACGACTGCCTGGTCTTTTATGTGCCCCCCCCCTGGGGTGTTCTGTAGATGAAACAACTTTCAGATTCTACTAGACCAGTTGTGCTTCAGATAAATGCAAACACATAATGAATACAGCAGAAGGACGACTGCCTGATGTTATAGCTAATCTCCCATTCTCCACCATGCCAGGCTTAACTGGAGAGAGACATCAGCGGTACACAAGCTGCATTGAGTCAAGATAATAAAGAGGAGAGGGATCGATGATATCTCACAAGAAACCAAACTCTCCTTATTTCATTGGTCTTATTTCACTAAGCAGTCATCAGTCTCGCACCTCCGAATGGCAACAGACACAAAGTTGAGCAGTGCAAGCCTTCGCATAAATCAGCGGGCATCACCTAAGTGAGACGACCTCAAGGCTAAAAGGATCGATACGGTTCTGTTTTCCCTGGAGGAAAACGCCTGCACGATTTAGAAAGCTTGGATGCGGAGCTTTCACGAGAGCGATCACCTTGCACAACCTCACGTACAGACTCCGTTTATGACCTTCTCAAATTCACAGCCCCCTACAGGTCAAGGAGAGAAAAGGACCGTGAAGGACCCTTTATAATTCCCACCTGAAAGCAGGGGGATTGTTGACAAACACAGATCGATAAAAGTGACAAGCCAATAGGAGAGGGTCAAACTGCGTGAAACAAATCTTATGCTGCGTTCAACGTACGCTATGCATTTTCTATCAGGAGCC
This sequence comes from Hippopotamyrus pictus, assembly GCA_026781145.1. Classification (NCBI taxonomy): domain Eukaryota; kingdom Metazoa; phylum Chordata; class Actinopteri; order Osteoglossiformes; family Mormyridae; genus Hippopotamyrus; species Hippopotamyrus pictus. Next base: position 16,747,322 of record JAODLC010000036.1, on the reverse strand, counting down.
TTGACATAATGGGTAATTGTTTTTGCCAAGTGCAATGATTAAATCTGGGGAATGATATTTAATTGGTGTCTGACCTTCAAATAAATGGCAATTTACATGCATCAAATACCACAGGATAAGGGTAACTTTAAACAAAGCTTCAGAAAATCTGGCTGCTTTCAAGGGCTAATTTAGCAATTCGGATGCTGGTCTACATATTAGTATTCACCTAGCAGAGAACTCTGGCAGGCAGCGATTGTAGCCAGTAGATAAGAATCAGTATTCATAAGATTCAAATTACGATCAGATGCAAACTCTGAAGGGGATAGCGGCATATGACGATCAGGGATTGTTACATTGCACTTGGAGGACATATTTCACGCATTTCTCACTGTATAATCACAGCGCACTCTTTTTTGAAGACTGGTAACAGACTGACCTGCAGTAGTCTGACCGCGAGCTGTGAATGACACACATGCCATAACAAAGATAATTTCAGGTCTAGTGAGTATATCTGCATTCATTGTGGGAAAAACAAAAAATGGTATTTAAATAATTTCTATACAATTTTTATTGGATACATTTTCAACGGTTATGTTTGAGGACCATTTTGACACACAGGTGCTGAACACATGTCTCAAAAACGGTGGAAAATCTTCATACGATTGTCGACGGTCTGAACTATAAAAAATATTATGCATGCTTCCCCGATCATGCTTCTGCATCCTAGTACACAGGTTCAGCAGTGATAATGAAGCCAACGCGTTTCACACTGAGAAGACCAACAGGGAGCATCTCCTCAGTCGAACCCCAAACTTCAACCAAAACCCTGGTTGCAATTCCATAAGATCTGAACAGGATACCGGTGAAAAGCAGAGCAGTGAGCAGGAACAACTGAATGTCATGGGATTATTGGGGCGAAGGGGAGGTTTAGCATAAAACTAAGGCAAGAAAATGAGCGAAGATTCTCCATTTCGAAAAAGGTCGTGTCCATCTCACCGCCTCTTTTACTCTGGGCCTATTGAGGCTGAATGATGGACAGACACGGTGAACGAGGTCTGCATCAAGTTGGGAATCTGACATTACTGCAGTTCACGGAGTCCAGTGAGTGCGGCGGCCATTCTCAGTTTCAGCGTTCGTCCGCTAAGCTCCACCGAGACGTCGTTGGTGCTGAAATGTGCTCGGCGACATTGAGATTCATTTACCTTTACGACAAAATTGCCTTTGATTTAGAAATCAAAAGTTATGGCTGTAACAAATGACACCAGAACGGGGAACTTCATCTGACCGTAAGCGTAAGCAGGACTAGGGACACCACGTACATGCGCACTGCTGAGATGAAACCACAAATTCCTGTTGTGGAGCAGCAAAGTGACAGGCAGTATACAGAGACACTAGGATGGTCTGTGTGAAGGTTTTTGGGGATCTATCAGTGTACACGATGTTTTTAAAATAAATCTTTTAGGTTTGAGAGCTGGGCAGGGAGAGAAGCAACAGACAGACGATTTCACAGGCGGTTTGACTGCCAGGACACAGAGCAGTACTGTGGTTAGGAGGGCAGGGCTACACGGCGATTTCGTCCTCCAGGCAGTCGGACGGCGCCCGCTTGTCCAGCACGTTGAACAGCCGCAGCGAGTCGTCATCCTGTCCCCAGCTGTCCCGGTCGTCGCTCTCGTCCGTGTTGGACTCGTACTCCGAGGCGATGCCCGATTCGCGGAATTTCAGGAATTCCAGGCTGCCGAGTAGCTCGTCCCGTGGGGCCGTGGAGGGGGATTGACCCGGCCCCCGGTCCTGCTGGGGGGGGCCCGGAAGGAAGCGGAAACACTCGAACTTTACCAGGCAGCTGTCCGTACCTAGGGGGCTGCCCAGAGGCAGGGCCAGGTGAGTCCCGTCATTAAACTGCGGCAGGGACACCTCCTCAGGTTTGGGCGTGGACGGGTCACACAGGACTGGGGGCACGTTGGCACGGAAGGTGATCTCCAGCAGGCTGTCCTGTGAGCCCACTGAGGAGCATCGGGGGGAGACACAAGGCACTGAATCTTCCAGAATCGTCATGAAAGAAATGCTTACAGCGTCAACATTAACCCACAGAAAGACACGCCACGATCCTCCAGACAAAAGCAGCAAAGACCGCCCAGAGTTCCCAGCAAACTGATCTTCAGAGTTCAGCTGGATTTAGCCAAAAGCTGCCCTCTCCCCACTGTCTTGACCTGGTTTATTGCAGCTTTAGAATCTGTCAAACTCAGATGCTGAGCATTAACTTCATGTTGATGAATGAGCGGGACAGAAATATCCATCCACCCACGTTGCCACCCACACCTCCACGTGCCTCCATCATGTATCCACCTACACCAGTAGTTCTCAGTCCTGTTCCTGTCACCCCCACCTGCCAGCCGGTTTTCATTCCAACCTTAATCAGGCTCAGATGGTCCTTAACAGGCTAATAATGAATGCAGCAGGTTGAAAGCAGTGTAGGTTGTAATGAAAACATTCTGGCAGGGGGGTTACCAGGAACAGGATTGAGAACTTCTGACCCGAGTCCATCAGGAATAAAATGCCCCCAATAAACTCACATCCTAGCAAAGGCCCACAGCACAACAAAGCGGCCGCTTACTAGAGTTGTGTCCGGAGAGCTTGATCTCCAGCTCCTGGATCTGCTTCACCAGCAGCGAGATGTGCTGCAGCAGGTCCTTGTTCTGCAGCAGCAGCTGGTGGACACGGGCCTGGGCCTCGATCCGGGCCGCTGCCTCCGCAGACAGCTGGTCCTTCAGGAGGTGAACCTGTTTGAAAAAACACACGTGTAAGCATATCAATCAACATTCATAGCTTTTTTTTTTCTTATAACTTTATTTTTTACTAACACTTTCTCCTTTAATACAAAAGCAATCAAACCCCTGAACAGAACCAATATATATAATAATGTTTGGGAATTACAATTCAAATAGTCCGTATATTGTCCATCTGATTCATGTATTCAACTCTCCTTTCTGTCATCTTTGTCGCTGTTTTGTGTCGAATAGTATCCATTTCTTCCACTTGTCATCCATCTGAGTTTCTTGTAGCCTTAACTGACGAGTCAGTTTCTCCATTATATAAATCTCCTCTATTATTCCTATCCATTGCCCCTCTGTTGGGGGGTCCACTCTACCCCACTTCATTGTAATGGCTTTCTTACAGGCTATTAACAGTATTCTGAAAATGTAATTATCTCTTGTTTGTATTTTGCCTTCTGATGCATTCATAGCTTTTAGATTCAACGAAAACCAGGATTCACCCACAGCACAATTAACGACAAGGTAATTTTTCCACAAGACGTATTCTGCAATGAATTCTTCTAAATCACTCCTAAATGACTTTAGCTATGCTTGCACAACTTATAACTCTGCACTAAATTTCTTAAAGCTGTTCTGAGACCTGCAGAAAGACAATAAGTAAACATTAACAAGGCCTTAGCGAGCTGGGTCCCTTATGCAATAAGCCACTTAAACCTAAATGACTAGTGCATTAAACCCTTAAATCTGTAAAAATGAGCCCAATTACTCTGAGATAAACCCAAGTTAAACTATGCAAATTTAAAATGATTTCTTCAGGTAAAATATAAATATATGATGGCTTCTGGATCCAGATAAACATAAAATTGTGAGCCCCTATCGGCTCTTGAGTTTCCAGATTAAAAATGAAATATCTTTGCACCCAGTCACTGAATACGGGGAGGGCATCTAGGCTGGTTGGGAAATAAGTGACAGCTCAATGATCAAAGCGCATGGTGTACAGCTAAATTTGCCAGACGGTACCAGAGCAAGGGGTAAAGCAGGTCAGCTGAGGAACGTCAAAATAATTGCCTGGGCATTGGGCACTGGAGGCCAGTTTCAATAAGAATCAGATTGGTCATTCAGAACCACAGCAGCAGAACCCAACACAAAGAAATGAGATGGAGTTGGGCCTACGATGATGCAAACAGACCAGCCGCTGGAATCAGTAACCCAGAATGTCAGCCCGGAGGACGGCTTGAAAGGGTCGGCTGCATCAAGACGAGGTCTGAGAATCTACTTCCAGTGTCTACGTTCAGGATTCATTGCAGCAGAACTTTCATCTATGAGTTCTGGTGTTCCTTTATGGTTCTGGAGCAACACTACAAAAATGAAAATGCAAATGAATCTTTGTTTTCCATTTGTTCAGGTACATTGGAATGTTTTTGTTTTCCTTTTTTTGCATAGCCCATCTCGCTCTCCTTTATACAGAGGTGAGTTTGAAGCTTTGAGTCCAAGCGTGTGGTCAGCTGTCCATCCAGTGCCCCCTAGAGCATTTTTTGGGGGGTTGAGGGCCTTGCTCAAGGTTCCAACAGAGATGTGGGTACTCTGCCAAAAAGAGGATATGAACCGGCAACCTTGCGATCACAAGTACAAAGGCCTAACCCACACACCGCCCACCAACGCTGAGGCGGATAATGTAAATAAACGAACGAGACATTCTGGTTGCAGTTTGACTAGACGGTTCATTCATAGTTCATTTTCTGGCATATGTCTTAAAATAGGTTTCCTTTTTCCAACTATTCATTTTTGGGAGTAAAAAACAGTAATAGACTCTCCACCTGCCTGTAAAGCATGCATTAAATTAATTATATCGGAAAGGTCATTCTTTATCCTCCAGGAGGGCCACAAAGCATTTTGAATTCAATAGCAAAAAAAATCCCAGAAAGTGAATGTTACAGGCAGCCAGACTCTACAAATCACTATTTATCAGCACTGACATTTTGGACATGCCTCACCTGGGAATTAACCAGCTGTCCTGTCTGGCTGCAACACATCTGACCCTCTGTGATCTCTCTCTCTCTCTCTCTCACACACACACACAGGTTTGTAGTTATATCTTTGTCAGGACTCTCCATTCATGCCTATGAGGAAAACTATAATCCCAACATGATGACCGTAACCCCTACCCAGCCCTAACTGTAACCATAAGTAACCAAACAAAATACAAGACTTTTGGCATTTTTAGTTTTTTGGGATGCATTCACAGATCTGTGTGGGGACCTGAAAAATGGTCCCCACAACGTTAAAATAACAGGATTTTATCACATTGTAGGGGACATTTGGTTCCCATAATGCAATATAAACCTAATCCACACACACACACAGACAGAGTCACCCATGTGGTCATACTCCACCTTTCACACTGAACAATGGCCTGTGCCAATACTGCAGCCACTGAGAGAAATGGGGCAGAAGTCGCCTTTATTCTATCTATGAAAAACAATTTGCTGAGATTTTTTAAAAACCTGAAGATCTTGACCTTTTAAATCCCCAGCAGCCATTTGAACCCTTTTAACTTGCCGTATTTTTATCAGTAACCTCAGGCAGGTTACAGAAGGATTGCCATCAAAGCTCAACAATAATCAACTTCTAATCATGCAACATGCAGAATACAATTGTTAAATATAACACTAACAATGCTTTTAAATCAGCAAAAACAAAACATTTAAAATTCGTAATATACATTTACTTAGCTCTGTCATTTCATCACATGTTGAGACTATAATACGAACGTTTACATTCACACACCTATGCTCTTTATAATTTAGACTTTTTTGTTATTTTGTTCGTTATCTGACGGTGGAACGATAAAGGAATAACAAAGATGCTGTACGGAGCTTTAATAATGTAACTTCAAAAGCTGGCATTCCTTTCAAGGTCTTCCCAGCATCCCCCAATCAGGCACAGAGTGACCGTCGTCAGCTGCCCCGGCCCTACAGCGCGGCGGAGAGCACGGTGATTTGACAAAGAAGTCTCTATCTGCGGCTTCCGTATAAGAGTTCCCCTACCCTCTATCCACAGTGGCGCCACAAATCAAACAGAGTACGCCGGATCACCTTCGGGCCGGTTCTGATGGAGAGACGAACGCACCCCGGGGAATATCAGAGACGGTGCTTCACAATGGAACGGAACACTGGGAAGTTCCGGAACGTCGGCCGTCTGCCCGAGGATATTGGGAAAGCCATTAAGGAAAGAGGATTTCCATATTCAAAAGATGCCTATAGGCACTGCTGAGCCACGCAGCAAGGAAAAGCTGGCATGGGCGGACGGCCAGGCAGGGACCTGGGCAGGCAGCCACCGCTGTACCCGCGCCGTATCGGCTTCTGTAAAGAAGCCCACGTCGTCCTGGCACCTCCGCCCGCAACACGACAGCGGCTGGCCGGCAGAGAGCAGCCAGACGCGTGTCCGGCTATCAATCATCGGCTCTTTCTGTTAGTCCCGGGCATGGCTTGACAGGCCATCTGTCAAGCTGAGGCTTCCGCCAAATGTTACGTCTTGCATAATCAGAGACCCGCCGTGTGTACATTCCAAAAGACGTTCCGTCCATCCGTCTATCCGCCGTCCAATCGCTTATCTTGGACAGGATTGTGGGGGAGGCCTGGAGCGTATCCCAGATGACAGAGGGCAAGTGGGCACCCTGGCCAAGATGCCAGTCCATCACAGGGCACACACACACGCTAGGGGCAATTTAGACACAAACTTAGCACACTGTACGTGTCTGGACTGCAGGCAGAAACCGAAGAACCCAGAGCGGAGGCGGGTGTCAAACACCCCAGGACTGTAGGTGTGAAACAACAGGGCTGCTCACTGCGGCACTGTCACACCCTTCTGATACACATACCAGCGGCTCTCTGCATGGTACCAGCTGGGTCACTATCAACATAACCGGCCTTCCTCTCGCCAGCCTGCAGCTGAATCGCCTCCCCTCCCCGGCGTCTCACCTGGGCCACGGCCACCTGCGTCTGCGTCTGCTGCTGCTGGAGCTGCTGCTGGAGCAGCTGGAGCTGGTGGTGCTGGGACAGGGGGGCGCCGGCGGGCAGCTGTCCCGACGACGACGACGGCAGCAGCATCTTGGGGGTGGCCAGCAGGATGCTGACGTCCTCCAGAACCTGAGGAGACCAGGGAGGACACAAGGGTGAGTCAAACGCCAGTCGAAGGCAAACATCCCATAAGTACAGCATGAGTTTGAAAGATTTGTTGTTGTTATGTAATCTAAATAAGCACATTACTGTGCAACCAAGCATTTCTCTATCCATCTACTCATCCACTCATCCATCCATTCATTCATATATCCATCCATCCATCCATCCATATATCCCAGGCGTCAGCTGATTTTGCTTGATTGTCAGTTATAGAGAATGGGGCACTTAGAACATCAAAGGGGGGCACTGTTGTTTAGGCAAAGGTGGCAGCTTCCCCCAGCCTCCCTCCCTGCATCCATCCATCCATCCATCCATCCATCCATCAACCACTTCTGCGGGTGAGGCCTACAGTGGCAGCATGCCTTTCAGGTTACACCAGACCTTCTGTGGGGATTCCCAGTTCTCCCTACTTTTGTAGCTGCTAGATAAAGCACAACAACAACAACAAAAAAATATCAGATGTGGTGCAGATTCCAGGGCTGGGAAATTAAACGTGAAAGATGAATATTGCAGCTTCGACCTAAAAATAGAGTCAAAGACGGCGGAGGCTAATACAGGCTCATTAATTACCGCTGCCTAATGGCCACTGGGGTTATGCAGCAAACGTTTAACAGTCTGACGAGCGGTGACACTTTCCGGCAGAGATAAATGGCCGAGACTCCCTGCCGTGGCCGGATTCATCTCCCAAAGCTGAGCTGAAAAAACGGAAATGTCACCACCCAGATACCGACTTCCCCGAAGCATTGTGGGTAACACATGAAGGTTGGTTTCTGTCATGACAATTTATTCCAGATGCAGCTGTATGAATGCTAAGCACATCTGGTCACCAGACTCCCTCTCCAAAGACATAAATGAAAAGCGTCAAAAACACATCAGGAGGCCAAAAGAACAAGACAGACCTTTAATCCTGTACTCCTTTCCTAACATTCCCTTAGCTGCCCAAAATCCGTGCTGAATCAACACACAGCCCTAGGAGTCACCCACCTTTAGACTGGCTTTTGACACCATCTACATCACTGCACCAACCAAGACCACTGCACCATCTACATCACTGCACCGACCGAGACCACTGCTCTGCATGCTCCTGCTCTGTGTCCTTGGCATTACTTACTGTGACACAAAGAGCAAAGGGGAGAAAAACAATACCTTGCTAATTAATGATGCAGACACAGTCAAAAAAATGAAAACAAATTAAAATAAATCCCACTGCATATATTACAGTCGATCTCAAACAAACAAGGTATCAGAAGCTTAATGACATGCACGAAGTTCACCTTGGATGGCTCTCTCTCCAATTTATCCCGAATCAAGACAAGATATGGATTTTCACATCACTTTTATTCAAATCTGCGGCGCCTCCGAGCTGAATGCTAATGCGACTTGGTTGGATGTGTCGGAGACAGCAATGTTTGCTTGGCTAACTTTGTCAGCGCTACCTTGTAAACAACACCTGCTCTGGCTGCCTCGATGTCAGAATTTCTTTGACAGCGGTTCCTCACTGCTTAGTGATCTTGGAAGGAGCTCACGGCCCGGCAGAATGAATTCTGTCAAGTGCCTTTTTTTGACCTGATCGAGTTATGCAAGGTACAACTGGACTGGAAAAGGTATTCATTGTGTCATTGATTAACATACCTTAGAACTGTCTAATGAAATTCAGGATGACTAAGGTAAAAGCCTGGTTACACTCAATGGCGATGTTAACCAGCACTCAGTCCATGCATTTGTGTGGGACTGCCGAAGTTATATTCTACATACACTGTGCGATGGTGCTTACCTCCAGTCAAATCACACACTGACACGGCACCCCCTGCTGGCCACAAGCAGACCCTACACAAAATATTAAATGAACACAGAGAAGCTGAAGCAGCATAATCTGCTAACCAGCTAGCTAGCTATAACCTTCTGACTCTACTGCATAGCTATTTATTTACTTTGTGAAACATATTTATTGCACAAACAAACACAGTTCGCTGGCATGTTGTTACGGAGTGGAGGAACAGTGAAGAAAGTATTAATCGATATTTTTTTAAATTTATATCAGAACAATCATTTCACCATTTATAAAAAAAAATGTAAGCATATTTAAGAACTTGCTCCAAGAATAAATGCTGAACCATCCAACAACATTGTCAGCTAAGACACAACTCTTTGAAAAGCATAAAATAGCCAATTATACCACATGCAATTTCCAGCAATTTCTGTGATTCTACTCATTGCTACTGAGACACCAGTGGGTAACAGAACATATTAAATCAGAGTACGGATGACACTGGCCATACTAATGCCGCATTATTCATATAGATGGAGCTGCGTTAGTAAAGCTGAACCTGAGAATCGTGCTGCAGCGCCTCGGATTTCCGAATGGCAGAGACGAGACTGGGACGCGACTAAGACCGCATACATCTCAGGCGGCTTGGGGCCACAGACTGGGACGTGACTAAGACCGCATACATCTCAGGCGGCTTGGGGCCACAGACTGGGACGTGACTAAGACCGCATACATCTCAGGCGGCTTGGGGCCACAGACTGATGGATAACTACCACTTCCTCCATGAGCGGATTTCATGCGCGATAAATGCAATCAACGGGAAAACCTTTATTTGGGAAATTTAAAATCCCACTAGGAACTGTGTGGATAATTTAGGATGGCGAACAAGAGGTGATGCGACAAATGTGACTCGCAGGCATGCCATGGATCAGTGATGTCATATCATACCACATGACCTGCTATTATTCCTTAATATTTATTATCACGATGAGTTATATTTTATAAGCTATTTTATGCTTTTTTATTATTGCTATTTAATGGCTGGGAATTTTTTTTTCTTATTCAAGAACTCTGACAGCCTAGAGCCATACAAAATACATTTTAACCTCTTACCAATTACAGATAAAGATATTATTACTGAAGAAAATTCAGGTTTCTTGGTAACAACAAGAATATTTCCTGGCTATTGAACCAATGACCTGCCATGGAAAGTTTCATTTCATCTTGCTGGCTACTTGGAAGCCTCTAAAAATACCCGTTGCCTAACTACCACTTGACACTTCCCTTTCAGCTGCCCATATTTCCACAGGATATTACCAGCTGCCCAAACGAGTCCCACGTCAATAACAAACATGAGTCCTCTTTCTCTCCCACAAACATTTCCTCCTGTTTCTTTATAGGCAATTAATGACTAATTGTTGACAGTGGAAATAATTCTTTCTAAAGTGCAATATGGAGCTAGATTACATACAGGGCAGTGAGTGGTTCAGCGGATTAAGGCTCATGCCGTGGGTTCAAATCCCAAGGTCAACAGAGTGATCATTTCATTGTTGGCTCCTTAGACAAGGTCCTTCAGTCCAACTGCTCCAGAGGTACAGGCGGGCTGAGTCTGAGCTCTGATCTATGTACACATCTGTGTCTGTTTGTGAAGGTTGCAGGTTGAAATCCCAAGTTTAACAGAGCAATCATTTCATTGTTGACTCCTTGAGTGAGGCCCTTCAGCCCAACTGCAACAGAGATGCAGGTTGGCTGACTCTGAGCTCAGTATACATGTGTCTGTCTCTCATGAAGACCCAACGTCCCCCTAAAGCTTTTGCTTCCTCAACTATCTCTGCATCCAGTCTGTACTCTAGCAAGCACAGAGCTAAAACAAGGCCATCAAAATCTATTAAAAAAGGCAAACTCTGCATATGATGTCATGACACATTAAGTGGAGGTAAGTGTAGTAAGAGCAGTCAATTTCTGAGGTTCAGATGATGCATAAATTGCGATATTCAGCCACCGGTCCAAAGTGGGTTTAAGCCTCATGAATAGTGCCGCTTAGGAGAGCACTTGCACTGGGGGGGGGGGGGTCACATCTGTTCAGGATGGCACTCAACTGACATTAACGAGGTAGCGGCCGCTGCACAGAGATGATCCGCGTTCAGGTTCCGCTTAAGCGAATCAACGATCAAAAAGGGAGAAAATGTTGGGAGAAGAGCCTACTCTAGCTTGGCTAGGATGGCTTCACTGGTCCAGGTCTTCAAAAATCTCATCACGCACGTTGCTTCTGAAAAAAGGTCTTCTTCGGGGAGGCTTTCAGGAACATCGGCAAAAATAATTACCAGCCCGGATCTTCTTTTAGCATTTTTATCACATAGCTAATGGACCAGCGGAATGACAAACGCCAACGCGTGTGCTGAAACATCAAAGCTTCGTTCACATGAAAGAGGTTCAACGCACAGTGTTTAACTGGAACATCTTGACAAAGGTGCAGAGAAATGACGGATTTGGCCACCAGCGGAAATCTGTGGCAAATTGCATGATGTGAGTCTATGCTTACACATTTCATTTAATAAAATGATATAAAACCTATAAAAGCATAATAGGGCCATTTACATCACCTGCAGTATCTAAATGACAGTCATGGTCATGAATATACATTTATTCAGCAGATGCTTTTACCCAAAACGATGTACAGCTGGAGTCAGACAGTCCCGGGAGCAATTGGCCGTTAAGGGCTTTGCTCAAGGGCCCAAAAGTAAAATTACTCTGTCGACGCTGGGATTTGAACTAGCGATCTTCTGATCGGGAGCACAGTATCCTGACACACTGAGCCGGAGAACACCAGTATCAGGGCATTCTGACACAGCTAGATGCCACAGCCAATTGAGAACCAGCAAACTGTAAAATGGAATAGCGAAGATCATTTCCCAGCCTCACCATTAAATTCTGCTGCCTCCCATCTGTATGAGGGATCGCAGCACCCTGACATGCCTCCCCAACCAGAGCCAGAACTTTCTGCACAAACAGATTATCCTGCTGCTTCCCCTCTAACTCTGAGCACAAGACTCCCAGCAGCTTTAACGCCCATGGCGAACCGGAGGCGGCACACACTACACACACACTGCGGCACACACTACACACACACGGAGGCACACACACTGCGGCACACACTACACACACACTGCAGCACACACTACACACACACGGAGGCACACACACTGCGGCACACACACTGCGGCACACACTACACACACACGGAGGCACACACACTGCGGCACACACTACACACACACGGAGGCACACACACTGCGGCACACACACGGAGGCACACGGAGGCATATACGGCGACACGCACTGCGGCACACGGCACACACACTGAGGCACACACG
>JAODLC010000036.1:16713738-16733688 GCA_026781145.1 Hippopotamyrus pictus | reverse complement strand
ACACCTGAACGCGGCCCACAGCATCCTAACGCGTCCTACAGCACGGACAGCCAAGCCATGATGTAGAAGGAGTATCACACCTGAACGCGGCCCACAGCATCCTAACGCGTCTTAAAAAAAAAAAAAAACAATCTTGATCACTTTCAACAAATAAAGGATCACTTGGACAGCAAGTAATAAAATGCCCCTCTGATGTCATCATGAGGCATTTCTGTTCTGGTTCGTACTGGAAGTTAGGGCAAATTTCATACTGTTACTATTCTTCTGGACTCATCCCATGCATAGAAAAAGTTTTCTGTAAGTCAGAATTCAAGGCAAAGATACCACGACATAAACACTGGCGAGAAGAAACGGACAAATACACTGTTATTGACACTTATAATACACATCAATTTTACTGACAATAAACAAATGTGCGACGCTCCATTGTGTGCGTGTTTGTAGTGAGACGATCTGTCCTGCCGCAGGGCACATGCTATTATTTTACACTCCCACATCACTATGGTATTCATAATTAATCTTCATAACAAATGTTCTGCCCAACCCAAATTATTTAAGCAAACTTATCAGTGTTTTATGCAAATAAAGTGCACGATTAAATGAAAATGAATGGCAAACGACTACCAACCACGAAACAACATTTACGCGTCCGACTTAACTGGCAACCGTCCGCAGCCGAAGCTGGATTTTCAGTGTGGGACGTGAAAAGCACACAGTGAATTATTCATGTGAGACTCTCCCCAGCTTCTTCCCTGCTCCCTTTCAAACGACGGGTATCCTTCGCATTTCCTCCCATCAGTCCTACAGGCCTCCCAGGATCTCAGTCTCGCTGCCGGGCTTCCTCTCTGGGTAGCTGCCGGCCGGACCGGACCTTGTTTCTTGGCTGTCAGACGCTTCATATCAGATGTCCGGAGAAAACCCGGCTGAACGATATGAGGACTGCAGAAGATCGGGGGGGGGGGCTCCCTTTCATTTCCTCATAGAAGGACCAGCACTGCCCTCTATATAAACGCCGAGATAAAGATCTAACAGCGTCTAATGTTGTTTGCAACCTTCCTTTCCACAAAAGTGCTTCTCTACATCCAAGCGATGCTTTATTTGCTCTTGTTTTGAGACACACACAACCATATACAGGTGAGAGAGGGGTTTGGGGACAGAGTACAGGTTTGGGATAGGATTAGAACCAAAGACCTTCCGATGACAGCCCCAAAGGCCTATCCCTCGGGGCCACATATCAGTCCACTGGCTCCATGTAATTACGGACTGAAAACATCACTCATTACATCACATTAAAGCACAAAACTTTGTTCCTATTAGCCGGTGAGGGGAAAAAGCATGCAGATAAAACACATTTAACACCCTACCCTTTTCCAGCTGCGTCTCTGTGTCATCTTTTTGTGCTGGAATTGTAGTAATTATCCTCAGAAAATGTTAAATACATAAGGTCAACTCTCAGTCTTCAGCAGCAGACAGGAGTTTAACATTACTGGGTTAAGCATACCTTCCCAGGGGAGTCGAGCGTGACCGGACAGGGTGTTACAACCGAACGACGGTGCCAAGAAGGGCTTTGTGTAATCTATTCTTAATATTTCTAATGAAGACTGAACCTGCTTTCGATAACGATTACACGTCTTTGTGATTTTTAAGCAGTCACAGATATTCAATTTTTATTTAATCCCAGTGAATTTAATTTCCCTTCTGCAACCACTTTTATGTTTACAGCATCACTCTTTTCGAAATCTATGGACTTTATTAACTAGTATTAAAATATTGGTAATGTATTATTGTTGTAACTGATTGCTAATGTAAAATGCTGCTTTAAGCCAAAGCTCCTCCAGCTTAGTCAGCCTTTATGCTATTTCATTCCTCAACCCTAATAGCCTATTGTTAGTTTATAGCCTTTTGCCATTAAGCTGGAATGACTGCATTGATTTTTATCCATTATTCACAGAATAGATTCATTGACCACCATAAAACATTTGTGCCAAACAATGGCTTTCTTTGCTGTGTATTCTATGATAGTCTGAAGTCAACTGAATGGCCAAATTTATTCTACACTCAAGCCTACAAACCACATACTGAAGAACCTGTCATCTTATTTTATCTGAGCTGTGAATACTTCAGGTTTTGTGTAACGCGGCGTTTGGGTCTCACTGCCCTGCCATAGCTTCCAGAACCCGTTAGTGTATTGCAGGCACCTCAAAGGTCAGGCCAATCCGGTGGCAAGTGCATCAAACGTCACAACGGTGACACGAGCTCCATGGTGACGCCACAATCAAATCAAAGTCCAGGGTGGTGGACCTGGTGGTGGCCTGGGGTCCACTGAATGATCAACGAGGCACCTGGACGTAGGGTGACCACCCATGACATTATGAGCTACTTCCGGTTTTACAAACTACTTTAAACCTGAAAGGCTCCTGTTCTTGGCTAATTAGTTAAATTCTTCTTGTGTCTTTACTGGTTTGTTGCCTTGATTGACAGACCCATCCAGCTGTTTCACATTAAACATTAGTGACACCTACACGATTATATGAGACTGACCAATCAGCACACAGCAAGAACTCAGTGCTAAAATGAAATCCAGGTCTTTTTAATTGAGATGGTACAAACCTTGTCCCAGCTCATAGTGCCCCTCCCCCCAACATGGATTAGGTGGTCACCCTACCTGTACAGGAAGCCAGTGCCTTCCAAGGGGTGTAAACACTCACTCGCCAAGAGTAAGGCGGCAACAGGGAGAACACGCACACACAGGACTCCGGATGCAATGAAACCCTGAAACCCTGGAGGCGTGAGGCCACACCCTACTGGCGGGCTGGCACCTTCGGCCAGCTCACTCCACCTCCAGTGTGTTAAGAAGAGCTATAGGTTATCCTTCCTACCTGCTGTCATCGGGCACAACAGCGCCCCCTCCTGACGTCCACTCCCAGACACAACACATCAGGAACCACCCCATCGTTAAAAGTCTGCTTTTTATTTCCTAATAGACCATAGGCTAATTTACATATTCTTACTTGAATGATTTACTTCCTTAATAAGCTGTCTTTCAGGATATTATACTTATGTACTTTTTAATTGCTTTGCACCATGTTTACTTGCTTGTATTTTGTCTGCTGTTTCTGTCTTTGTCTCTTTCGCAGTATATCTTCGTTCATCTGTGCCTACCCATCTACCTCGCTGCTCAGTGCGCAAGAAATTCCCCCTGGGATCAATAAAGTTCATCTTATCTTCATCTCATATACAAACGAATCAG
The DNA here is from genome assembly GCA_026781145.1 of Hippopotamyrus pictus. NCBI lineage: Eukaryota > Metazoa > Chordata > Actinopteri > Osteoglossiformes > Mormyridae > Hippopotamyrus > Hippopotamyrus pictus. Next base: position 16,730,438 of record JAODLC010000036.1, on the reverse strand, counting down.
ATTAGAACGGGCCCGGGATTAAAGACACGATACCGTAGATAGAACACAGAATGTGCTCCGGTTAAGGGGCCGCCAGCTCAAATGCACATTCTGTCAGCCATCTAAATTAGCAGCAGAGAGTCCTTGGTGCAGAGCAGAAAGGTGGGGATTCTGGCACCGCCACAGTATCAGCGCTAAACAAAGCCAGCCAGCTGCCTGCTCAGGCTCCCAAGACAATAATCCATTTCCTGGTGAGAGATGCGGACACCTGAGACTCGCTTTGCTTTTTATTAGAGGCCCGAAGACTGGGAACAGAGGCTGATCGTAATGATCTGAGGCTCGCTGCAGGTTCATCAAACCCCTACTGAAAACATCTCTCTCTCGCTCTCTCTCTCTCTCTCTCTCTCTCCCTCTCTCATGACTCTTTTCCAGCACGTAAGATGATACTGAACGTCCCGTTCCTGCTTTCAACTAGTGTCCCAGAAGACAAAGACCCTACTGGATGCCCCGTCTCCATCTTTTCATAAGCGCATATTAATAAACAATCATACAAAAAGTAGCATAGTGTCATCTGTACAAGGCAGCAGGTAATTCATAAGTGTAGGGCCATGTATTTATCTGCTGCGTTTTTCTTTTGGGGGTCGTAGGACTTGCTCAAGGGCCCAGTGAGGACGTGACTGAGCACGAGATTTGAACTGACAGCCTTTTGATCGACGGCACAGAGGCCTGACTGACTGCGCGACACACAGCCCCCTCCCCCCCTTAATGATCCCAGCATTAGTAATACATGAGGATGACAACAGAAACCAAACGGTCATCAGGTGGTTTGTCAGCTACCCACGTCATGACTGAACTGACAGGGTGACACCTTGGAGGCGTTGTCTTGTCAGGGTGAAATTACTGTAGCCGGAGGATGGTCAGGTCAGAGCGAGGCGGCCTACCTTCTTATCCGGGTCGGCGGCCTGCTCATCCTTGGCAACGTCCAGGTCCGTGACGCCACGGTTGAACTCGCCGACGGTGCTGTCGGACAGCGCCGCCTCCTCTGCGTCTATGTCCGTCTCCTCAGTGACCGTCTTCTCCGCACCTGTCAAATGCCGAACTGAAAAGGCGGACCGCTCATCACGCGACACGCTGACGCTGGCGGAACCGGGGGACCGGAGCATGGAAATCTCGGAGGTGGAATCCTGGCTGGTTATGATCCAGTGACCACTGCAGGAACATGGTCTGGAGATGGCCACAAACACTCACTACTAACCTGTAATGCTAACCAGCTAGCTAGCTACGATCTTCTGACTTTACCCGCTAGCTAACGTTAACATCCTACGGGGCAACGACGTGCCAAGAAAGATAGGAAGCGGCTAGTTGAAGATTAGCCTAAGATGACCAGCTTCTTCACCATAAGCAATGAAATGCTTAATGAGGATGCAGTTTACGAACACAGATGGCGGAGAACCCCGAAGTGACTTTCTGAGCGGGGCCCCAGAGACGGCAATCCCACCGCCGGCTACACTTTGGCGTAAATGTCAGAGACAGCATCTGCAAGCTCTCAAATGAGAACTGGCGAAGCATTCACAAGCACGAGGATTCACCTGCTGCCCAGTAACAGTGACTTAGCGGTCAACAGAACTTCATGAAGAATCTGCAGGGCATGGGATTTTGGTTCTGCGCCGTTTCAAAGGGAGATAAAAATACACAATGCTGCCTGGCAACCACCCAGTGACTGACAGTCTGGAAACGGCAGCAGGCTGTCATGGGAACTAATTCCTGAGGTGCTGAAATAGTGATGTTGACATGGGGCAGGCGAACAACAAAATATAAAAACAGACCTGTACTGGCAGACAGACGCACAGAAGGTATAGCTACCTGGAACGCCAGAGTCGCTGCTGGCCTTCTCGCTGTCGCCGTCCTCCTGGCCGTCGGCGTTCTGCTGCGTGTGCTGCAGACTGAGCTTGTGGCACACCTCGAACGCCTGGCCCACGGTCCGGACGATGCGCATGGCCTGGCTCTGGGGCGGGCGGGACAGGGGGGCTCGTTAACGGGACCTGGCACGGGCGCGCGTCTCATTTAACGCATTCACGCTGCCAGCCAGATGGGTCAAAGCACTTCAGATCGGGGCGAGTATCTCTCTGACATGGCGCCAAGTCCCACAAAAAAGACACGCTGCCACAGACGTGCCTCAGCGTCGTTTACTTGCTCTGACGTCCTTCTTCCTCTTCATTTCTGAACTTAAAATTCTGCCCACACTTTACCATGCTTAACTGCACAAATAATATAAGTCGTCAGACATCAGATTAATTCATAGGCTGTCCTCAGCTATAGCCTTAGGCCCCTGCAAACATCAGGGGCCGGGCCCCGGGAAAAATGGTACAGTCGGTTAAATCAGCAACACCTGAATGTCCATGCTGATGTCATAGCCTAGGGGCCCCAGATAAGTTAATCCACCCGTGTAAACAAGAACCATTTCCATCTTTAAAAGCTCCTTTTTGTGGCTTCAACTGTGCTAACTTCTGCTTTATTATACTGCGGGTATTTCTGGAAAGTTCTGAGGAAGTATGCAGAAGCCCAAATAAAATAAAGCTGAGAATGGCCGGCTCTCTGGTCTGCTGACGGCATTCCTCCAAATTATCGTGCAGCCAGACACATCTTATGTGAGGAGATCCGCATTGAGAAATTGCAGCACGAGGGGGGGAGATAGAGAGAAGGGGAGCAAAAGAAAGAAAGAGAGAGAGACAGAAAGAGGAGGGGGGAGGTGAGAGAGAGAGAGAGATGCTTGAAGAACAAAATCAGTGCTTCTTTACTGTGGGATGCTACCAGGAACGTAACCCTGCGGACATCACCCCTGTGTTCCTGTTCTTCATAAAAGCCTCACCTTTCTTCTCCTTACGTTCTCCTTTAAATAATATCACAATTAAAGGCATAAATCAAGCGAGCAGGTGAAATAAAACTGAAAGAAACCTATCAATGCTGCTTTATCGGGGGGCCATGAGGCGCCATTATTCTCAAAGGTGGTCAGTAATTTCCTTTGAGAGGTCTTCAAAACCCCAGACGGAATGGACTTCATACTCCCCGAAGGCACAGTATTTCTGAAGAGCAGCCACCACCACAGAACCTCTATTAGAAAACAAATTTCCACTGAAATAGATCCGTCTTGGTGACGCAATCGAAATACGGTGTGGCTGCGGCTATTATGCTACGTTTATACGTTCGTCTGTGTGATGTTTCTTTTTCGTTGCTCTGTTGTTTCAAACCGGAATGTACCGTAAGAGGATCCCCACACTGTCGCTCAAAATGTACTAGAAGGTTTATAAATGGCCACGACGCTGTCAGAACATAAACACAAAAGACAAGGAAGGGGTTCTGGGACTAGAAGAGAAGAGAAGTAGACCAGCTTTAAGTGGTCCAATCAATGTGTCACCATGGAAGTAAGAGCTAAAAAAAAAAATCGAAGGTGGAAACTGAAATTCTGCAGTTAATCAGCATATCGATTCGTCACTGCCGGCTACGCATGCAACGGAAATGTATTGGAATTCTGTTCTATGATTAAAACACATGCACAAAATATCCATCCATTTTCCACAAGTGATTGTCCAGCAGAGGAACACAGCGAGGTTGGAGCCTAGGGCTAAATGGGACATTGAAATTGAAGGTGTACCAATATATTCATCCTTAAACTAGGTAGAGGATGAGACAATACCATTTATATTGACATATTTTTGTTATGCGTTTAAACAGTACGAGCAACATTTTTTTATAGCAACCTATTTTATTCCTTCCTGGCTGTAAACAACTCAACGTCACGATGTCACAATGAATCCCAGAATTCAGAAAATCAAACCATTCAGTTAGTGGGGTCTCATGGGAAAGATGAGGAAGCACTATTACTTGGTTCATTTTGCTTAAAAAAACTGCCAGATGTGTCACAGGTTAGACGTATCACAATTTGCTTTGTTTTATTTGATTTGTTTTATTTTGTTGTAGAGTAATAACTCAAAATGAGGGCCTTTCCCGTTATCGAGTGCACTTTCTGTGGTTGTCAGGCTTGTTCGTAGAGCCATTTAGCAAACAGATTTTAGATTAAGATTTTAGTTTTTTTGTTCTTAAACATTCACCTTCTGTTTTCAGAGCAATGTCATAAACAGAGAGAAAAAAAGAGTGTTACATAGTAGAGTAAAATGCTTTTATGTCACAGATGTTTTGACCCATGCAACATAGATACAGGCACAGTCATATTTTTGGTCTTTATTTTGCGAGTTCCCTTTGAAATAAAGGACCAAGCCTCTATGCCTGTGATCGGAAGGTTGCTGGTTCGAGCCCCGCCTCAGCACATCTGCAGGTCCTTCAGTAGGGTGCTTAAGCCCCCCGCTCCCTAGGGGCTGCTATGGGTGGCGGGGATCAATAAAACATCGGTTATTATTATTATAATTATATTGAATACATTTTTTGGCTTGTGCTTTTTACCATAAGGTGTGCTAAATGATAGGGGCTTATGCAAAAGATTGTGGAACAGATTACTTATGTCAGTCGAGAACTATCTGCATATTAAGAATATTAGCCATGAAGTTATCTTCTTCATAAACATACTGAGATATGCTGTTTGGTCTATATCACCTAGTCCTACTGGAGCCTATCCCAGAAAATACAGGGTACATGGCAGGGGACACAATGGACAGGATGCCAGTCCATCACAGGGCGCAAGGAGGGACACCCTGGACAGGATGCCAGTCCATCACAGGGTACAAGGAGGGACACCCTGGACAGGATGCCAGATCATTGCAGGATAGTTGTTCACAAACAAGGTCACACACTACGAGTAATTTAGAGAGATGCTATTTCAAATTTACCTCTACAGGAGGGAAGCAGAGTACCGAGAAGAAACTCGACACAGAGAAGGAATGAACAACGAAATGGACGAACGAGCACACGCACATGCAAACCTGTACTGATATCTTCGTGGGGACCATCCATTCATTTCTATGGGCAAAACCCTCATCCCAGCTTTTTATCACATTGTGGGGACATGTAATATAAACATGACCCACCCTCACGCATGTACACACACGCATGTACACACACGCATGCACACAAATGCATGCACAGATCCAGGGACAGGAACTGAGGCCAGAGGCCTAAAACTGTGAGGCTACAGCACCATGCATCAATACCAAGCATCAACACCAAGCGTCAACACCGAGCATCAACACCGAGCATCAACACCGAGCATCAACACCGAGCATCAACACCATGCATTTGCATGAGCTCCTGGAGATCTGGCCCCCTGCTGGCCACAAGCAGTCACTACTTTCTGGGACCCCAGAAACAAGAAACCCACCCCAGCTACAGGCTTACTCCAAGAATAGATTAAATCAGCGTGAAAAGTAACTATGTCAGAAGTGCTGTGCAATTCATTTTAGACTAAAAGGATATTTTAAAAAACAGAAACGAAAGTCAGTCACTGAGAGAAGAGGTATTATCGTGAAAACCGGTGATGCATTTATTTGCTTTTGGGCAAACAATACAAGCAGACACAATTCAATCTTAAGTGTAATATTAAAGCATTTATGAAAATAGATTGGAAATTTGACAATCCACAAAGCAATCATCAAGCCAATTTGAGGACCCCCATTCCCATGTTAATTTGTGCCCACATAGGCCTATATGATAAAGCAATAACAGGCTACGGACGGAAATAACAAGGTCTGCCGTTTGCTTTTATTAACATGGCCGACGGTCCTGCGAGGGGCAGCTTGACGAGGAAATTATGGCGAGGTAAAACGGGTAATATCGCGGTTAGATGGGACTGGGAAAACAGCTCTGCCTGACCCGGAACCATAGGAAGCCACCAGTAAGACATTTACATTTTATTTAGTTAGGAAATGTTTTTATGCAAAGCGATGTACATTTTCGAGAATGCAGAGAGTCAGACAGCGACCCTGCAGCAACTGGGGTTAAAGGGTTTTGCTCAAGGGGCCAACTGTGACATCACGCTGCGGGAATCCGAACTATCTTCTGACCGCAACCGTGGCGTCCTAACCTGCAGAGAGACACACCGCTCCCCCACCACAAAGTGAGTATGCTGGGGAGGAATCGGGAGGCTTGAAAGCCTGAATTTGATAGGTCCCACCCACCTGCTTCTCCGTCCTCTAAACCAGACAACCCGAAGTCATTGAAATTCATGAGGGCTCCCCTCCGCACCACCTTTAACGTCATTATCGATTCCTGGGGGTCGCGCTCATTTAACAAGCAGATAGGGAGATCTGAATTAATTCTATTTTTTTCCATGAAAGCAAACTCAATGCCACTAAGGAAATTCAGCAGGATTTCAGTTTAGGAAACTTAAGGAACTTAAATGCAAATGGTCACAAACTTCAAATATTGTTATTTTACCACAGAAGCAATTCAAATATCAGTTTTCCAATCAAAATTCAAGAATGTTTTGCTAGAAATCAGGGAGTATGCTGTGAAATATAACAGTAATTTGCATAGTGACCTGACTGAAAAAAAATCAGCTATTACCACTTTAATGGCCCACATAGTATACAGCAATATTCAGATTTTTTTTCTATCTTTGATGTAACGAGGCCACAACCCAGCAGGATGTTTCCTTACAGCTCACATTCTGCACACAAAATGCTAAAGTGTGTAATGCAGCCATATTATATAAGCAGCAGCTTCAGTAGCTGGAAACGTACAATGCCAACGCTTAACGGAAAAGGTTACCTTTTTCTTTGACTTGAACACGTTACAGCGGAACACATTGCTCTGTCCATCTCTGGCGATATAACTGAAGATTTTCAAGTCCTGCGAGTCATGAGAGACATAGAAAATCCTGCAAACAAACAGATTTTTTTCACATCACAACAATAATCGCGGCACAGGAAAGACTGAAGAGCCAAACAATAGACAGAACTTTCTGGCAGAAAAGGCCATCTTTAAGGCCACCAGGAGTGAATAACTTGAGTTTGCCAGTAATCTTTACTTAATAAATTATGATACAGACAATGGCATGCTTGTCAATGGGATTAATGTTGCTATGTCCTTATTAAAAACACTAACTAATGAGACAGCATTAACCAATTACATTATGCGTAAATTATACAAAGTCACAGGCAGATACCTTCAATGAAAGAATCAAAGAAATGCCTTCAGTTATATTCACAGCATGTGCTTAAGGATGATTTACAAAAGCATAACAATGTCTCAGAACCAGGACAGCGAGGGCCACTGCAGAGGGAATCAACTTATACTGCTGTACACATGAAATCTCACTGCCAATCCATATGTGGCAGCTGAGGGCAGGAAAGCTCCCCCTAAAGGACATATTTAGTCCCTGAGTGTTTAGTGACAAGCAGAGTTTAGGGTATAACAGAATCGCCAGTTTCCCACACAGCCCAGAGCCACCGTCGGCTCTTTGTCAGATGCAGCAAAAATTAATCAGAAAAGTCCACTGAAGGGAGAAAAATGTTTGATGATGCTGGTGGGGCGGGGGGGGGGGGGGCCAGTGGTCCAGCCCATAAACATCAGGGGCAGATTAATGCATTAGCTATCCCAGGCTATAGCCAAAGACCATTTATGGAACATTTATGATTCCTAAACCTCATTTTTACAACACCCCCCCATCTTACATACTTAAAGAATGTTTTGCCACATTCAAAAACAGTAGGTACTGATGGTCAGGTATACCAAAACAGGCCACCACTATGTGAAAAATGGACCCCTATCTCTTTTCTCCATTTGGACCAGCCCTACTGACTCAGCCATTTCCTGACACCGAGCAGAACGCTTGTGGGGCTGATATACGGCACAAGTTCTCCCCCTCCGGTGATTTATCAACACAAACTTAACCACGAGCAGTAAAACATTTTCTCCTTCATCATGACATCACGGAATACAACAAGGACAGAAATGTGGATAGGGCTGTACGCTCTCGCCCCCTAGAGTGAGGGGTTTGAATAACATCCCCACTGTATGTGTTGAGTTTGCATGCTGCATTGGTTTCCTGCCACATTCCGCAGACATGGAGGTATCTCTGTATTGCCCTGGTGTGTCACTGCATGCCCTATGAGGACATTTATGTGCAGTGCACTGCCTGGCCTTGTACCCCGGCTGCCTTGAACATTCTCCAGCCCTTTTCACAACTGTATCTGGATAAATGGTTGGAAGATAAATGGATGGATACATTTTTAGAAGAAAAACACAAAGACACAGAGACACACACACACACACACACGATTCTTAAGAAGCTGACAGCATGCAGAATAAGGAGACGTTAACCACAGTCATGTCAGAGGGGATAAAGAATTACAGTGAATGTAGATAATAGAATTATATGTGGAATATCAATGAATGAAAAGGATCTGCAGCCTCAGCATGAGAAATAGACAGATCAAATTTGTAACAAAAGTCATTTAAGCCCAAGATAAGACGTATGAAGAGTGAAGCAATTTTAACACGGATGTCAACATTTCCACAGTGGTTTAGATCAAGGCGAGAGAGAGGGAGGCAGAGAGATACGGAGATTCCTTCACGACTGGAACTTCCCGACATAAAAGGTATCCATCCTGTAGAAGGTTAGGACCACTTCTCACAGCCGGTGACACCTGAATTACAGTCGTTTCCTGTGCGACAGACGTGCAGGACTGCTGAGATTCACAGCGATGGAGTGCATTGGGAAAACAGTCTGGTTTACAAGACAGGAATAAAACAAACCAATCCACAATCAGACAAACGAACAAAACAGACAAGCAAACAAACAAAACAGACAAGCAAACGACAATAACAATCAACATGATAATGATAATACAACTCCAGACACCTCCATAACTGACCAGGATAAGCATTTAGAACATGGGTGGGTGGATGGATGGATGGATGGATGGATGGATGGATGGATGGATGGATGGATGGATGATATTGGAAACGATGGGACATGGGCGGGGGCATTAATTCTCTAATGTGGACAGAGGTAGTAGAGAGAGTCCAGATCTGTTTCATCAAAGGCTGAGCTTAAATTGCACATTTAACCACAATGAGAATCCATGCAAAAAAAAGATAAAAATAAAGGGGGTGATTTCAGGCAGACGTGTACCCAGTGTTTGAACGGTGGCCCGAGTGTTCTGAAAAGCCCCTGACTCTGATCTGTCCCAAAGCACGGGTCTTGCTCTGTCTGTCTGTTCACGGAACCTGAATGATTCAGCACCTGCTGCTGGGCTGAATGATCCCGGTTAATCTCCAAATGCTATTAAACCAGCAGGTGACTCTTAATGCACAAGCACGTCTAAAAGTCAAAGGCAGAATTAAAATTCATTTTTAAAATAGGTACATAACACGAGGAAAAAAGAACTGCATACATATACACTCCCTGAAAATCTCATAGTGTACATTTCCTAAGCTGTACTGGGAAATGTACAGTACCATAGCTAACATTTAACATACAGGCAGTTCTCAGCTGGTATAAGTAATCTGGTCCACATACCGTAAAGTCTAATTTTACATAAATCGGATTTACATTCCCATACCATTCAAGATAAATTACAGCAAAAACCACATTAGTCAAAAGTATATTAGAAATATGCAAGTTCCAAAAGAACACATTAAATAACTAAAGTGCAAATTTACTTGCTGGCACATGTGACCTTGCCGAGTTTGCACTTCTGTAAAATCTATGCATCTCTGCTCTTTTTGCGCAAGTCCCAATGTACTTCCATCAGTTTTATGCAGAGCTGCCTATAATTAGTTCCCCATGCTAATAGAGACGGGGGGGGGGGGGGGTACTTTATTAGCGCACGCCTGTGGGATCGACAGATTGACACCGCTCACATTTAACCGCCAGCACCTGACCACACGTTAGAATCGGCTCCTGTGCGAGACCACATTGCGCGGGATGAATTAAGCAGGCAGTCATTCAGCTGTAAAGGGGATAATATATGGACATAATAACCCTGTGCCACAATAACACAAACATTCTGCATATGCAATCAAACGATTATGGCAACTGCCAGTTAACAATGCGAAGCAATATATAATCACTAGTGTTTATAAGAATATATCTCTGAATAACAGGGATTTTAAATAAATGCAAAAATATGCAGTGTTCTCATTTGCCAAAAAGGTGACAAGCACCAATTAACCCGAAGAAAACAAATTTCTGCGTGTGTACTCTGGGGAGAAAAGCTTCTCTATCCAAAAACGTATTAAATAGACCAAACCCAACTGGCTCATAAACATCAACTTTTTCCTCAAACACCACAAAAAACTAATGACAACAAAAAAACCAACCACCCTTGGCTTAATTACAAAAGGCCCCATCACAGCACCTAAGGACACTCCTTGGAATACAGTAATTAACCGTGAACATTGCTGTGCGCAGCCTAACTATGCAAAACAAACACAAAATGCAGCCGAGTCGTAACAGGAGCCTGTATGTTATGTTGTTACACGGAAACTGCATTGTATAAACACTCTCCAGCACCACAAAGGACTATGGCTATTCTTTCAGCACAGACAGTTTCAGCAGAGTAAAATAGCAAGCTGCAAAAATGTGTCTTTAATGCATTTCTAAGCAACCGTTTTAACAGCATCACAGGGATGACAGAACCTGGTGCCACCCTAGAAGAGGCTGAAGGCAGACAGAAGCTGGCCAGAGTTATTCAAGAATTATACAAACATTTTGAAAATAATACCAGCATTGCATGTTTCACATCTTACTGCTTTTTAGTTAATACAGAAATGCACTTCATTCAGTCTTATTGTACTGAATAATTGCAGTGAATGTATTATAAAGTACTACAGCGGCGCGATGCTCCCCATCAATGTGCTGTTTCGGTCTCTCGTCTCTGCTGCTCTGTTTATATTATCTATATTATGCATATTATACACACACATACATATATACACGCTATAATTATATAAGGCCAGTTAATTAGGTATACCTGCAAACAGAAAATTCTTTACACACAGCACTGGGTCAAGAGACTCAGTTACCATTTGGCCAAGCATTAGAGTGGCGAAGATACAAGTAATTTTAGATCTAAGAAATGTTAAACGTGTTACGATTGCTGCTGGCAGAAGGGTGTTCCCGGCATCTCAGACACAGCCACCCTCCTGGGATTCCCACACGCTACAGAGCCTGCACTTCACGGGGGATGGTGTGATGAATACCCGGGGGGTGGCAGTTCTGTGCCGGAAAACACCTTGTTAATGAGGGAGGTCAGAGGACAACGGCCAGGCTCGTTAAAGTTGATAGGAAGCCAAAAGTGTGGGAATAGCAGCTTGGTGCACCGGTCTAATCCTCAAAGCCGGTTCTGGAGCCAAAAGTGGGTCGGCGAGCCCACTATCACCTGCTGAGTGTATACACTTTTGTCCACATAGTGGGTATATTATATGTTATATTATATAGTTGAGAGGGGCGAAAAGTGAATTCCCCACAGGGATCAATAAACTATCAATCAACCAATAAATCACTCAGCATTATATTATATTATACTACACTACACTACATTATATTGTATTACATTACATTACATGCGTGTGTGTGAACATGTATATATTACACATGCACACATAACACTGCCTAATCCTACTGGGGGGATGAGTGAGCTGCTCAAAATAAAGGAAGAAAATAATTATGAAGAAAGTGATACAATCCCAATTTGAGGATTAGTTTAAAATTTGGCATGTATAGGACTGCAGAGATAAATTTAATCTTAATTAGCGTGGGTACTGGGGGATGTTCTTCATTCACCACAGTGATAAATAGTCCCCTGGTCTCTCATTATCACTCAGACATGACGGAAAAATGGGTCAAAGCACAGATATTCCCCCCCTCCCGCCCCCTGGCATAATGTGGCACCAGAAGTATTTCAGGTGAAGGCAAGAGATGACAGAGACACTCCGCTTAGCATCCCTCCCAGATATCTCACCTGAACCTGTATGTGCTTGTGTGTGTGGTATGGTTACCTCGGGAGGGACTGAGGCCCACGCAATATAAAACACGCCATCAGAGGCATCCGGAACAGTCCAATGTTCGGGACGTTTCAGGTGTGACTTAAGAATCTCATGTGTTCCACTCCAGATAACCTGATCACTTCAACGTGCATCTTGCCATTAGTTGTCAAGATAGGATTCCTATGGAGGATTGTTCTATTGGCCAGTCTGTCCCTGGATTAGAAAGATTAACCAATTAACACATTTTCAGAACTTTCTGTAAAGGGTCTGTGCAGGGAATGCATGAGCGATACAAAGCTTTCACTTCAGGGGGGTTTCTCTTTGGCTAAAAACTGAGATTACTTTGGGCTCAAACTGCCGCCCCTCCCTGGGTGTAATCCTTTCGCAATGCCGGACAAGATCTTCCAGCTGAAAGCCATGCAGTCTTTTGAAGCCTGCTTCATTACCCCCTGGCTGCGCTTAAATATTGCGTCACAAGGACTGATGCTGTTGTTGTGTTGGGGTTCATGTACAGGGGAAGGTGGTCTTGGTGGTCTGAGTGAATTCTACTTCTCTTTAGTGGTCGGGATGGCAGCAGGTACCGTTTTTGGTCCTGTTGCCGTTGTAAAGCAGAACTACATTAGAGTTATCTGTCTAGCAGACGCTGCGATCGAGAGGCAACGTCAGTCCCAGGAAAGATTGGGGGGCCTTGCTTAAGGGCCCAATGGGGATATTACTCTGCCTACCCTGGGATTTGAACCAGCGACCTTCTGAACACGGACATAGTATTAGCACGAGCAGATTGACCCCTGCCTTTCCCTCACAAGCAGAAAGTGCTGCCAGTGAGCAATTAAGTAAATCACTGCACATTGTACCTCCCCATAATTAAAGCCCTACATGGGCTTTTAAAACATTGACCAGCACTTCATGTTTATTCCACAAAATCTAAAATGATTGGTTATCACTCTGAACCAATTAGATTGTAATAGAGGTGGGTCCAAGCAACTAGAAGAGGCAGGATCAAGACATCTGATTGGTTGGTCCCACCTCCTCTGGTTGCTTGGACCCAATCAAGGATTTCTCTTTCTGAACCAATCATTTTTCCTTCTGCCCTCAAACTCCCATAAGCCATATAGACACACCCACCCAACCCCCTAGTTTTTCAGCCATGTAAAACTTTTGTACGACATAAACCAGTCTGTGGACATCGAATGGTTGAGACCCCTACCGTAAGGAACACAGTAGCAATACAGGACGTCTTACACGGGATTTTACTGCGAGGGCGCCATTGTCACACCAGCTCCTGTTATCAGCCATTCAGCAATCCTACAAACATTTCAAACACTGAGCAGGAACTCATGTGAAAATCCTCTTCCGATTGAAAAAAGTGCATTGTGTGCAACTCTGTCCATCATCCTGGCGCTCCGTCTAAGGTATACCTTACCTAAAGTCATTTTAGAAATAACCAGTTATTGAACATATCCATATGCTAAATGTATGATAAATCCATGGATGTTGAAAAATAAGCCAGAAGTACCCTTATATCATATATCCCCATATATCAGTCATCAGAATGAAAGTATTGAGTGTAGGTGCGAGTTTCTCTGTACTGTTCATTATATGCTGGATTGGATGCCAGTTCATTGTGGATAAGGGTTAAATGTATCTTTAAAACTAGCACTTGTGTTAATGCAAAACAAAGGCTACTCATGTATGATGCATAAATACATAATACAGCCATTCAGGTTTTACAAGTGATTTATGCTTTTGCATTTTACAGTAAAAGCAGGGCTTTGATGTCTTATAAGATCATATATATGACCTTTAAATGCTCATTAAAGTGCACACCTGCAAATTGTAGAGAAGATGAGAGCAGCAAAGGGAGAGGAATATTTTTCCAAACCAGCATTTATAAAATATATAGGTTAAGTCTGTGAAAATCAGGTAGAATTTCCAAGTAACGTGCGTGAAGGTAGTGGTGCTGATTTTTAATGCGGTCAAACCTGTTGACCCGTCTGGTATTTCAAAAACAATTTCAATCAACCATTGTCAGCAGAAGCCTGGTTTGGCTCCGTCTGGCAACTCTGCAGAAATGCTCACCGAGTGTTTTTGAGGAACATCAAGGTCATCCAACATCTTCATCCCACAGAGAAAAAGGAACAAGAGGGGGAAAAAAACAGAGAAACACAAACAAGCGAGTGCAGATGCTCTGATAAAGGGGGTCTCTTCCACTTTCAAACACAGTTAATCTTTGATAACTCCTGGCAGGACTTCAGCACCAGTCTCAGGAAGAAAAAAACACACTGCATGACTGCAACGTTCAGAGGCTTATTTCTGCACTTCTGAACTACAAGATTGTGTTGAGTGTGTTTGTGCTTGGACTACAGGATTGACAACCGTCACACACCTGACTCCCTTGGTTACATAAGAAATCTTACTGCAACTCTATATTATTCAATTATAAACATAGACTCAGCTACATCAAAAGCATTGGGACAATTTGAAAACCCTACAAGCTATTTACAAGGTAATAAAACTCTTACATGCATTTAAATACATGTGCAGACTTGTCACAAATTGAAAATCTCATGCCAGTCAGCTGACAAAACTCTGCAACCGTGGTATTATAGTGCTCTGAATGTGCTCACTATTACAACTTGGAAAAACGTAAAACATACTAGACAGAGTAAACATCGAGTAGATAAGCATTAATTACACGATCATGAGGACAGGGCACGGCCATCGCATGAGCAAAGGTCAGGTGATCAGGCCTTTGCATTGTAATTGGTCGTGCGTGTTCCTCTTCCTGCTTGAACTGCTGTATTCCTTTCAGTTTCTCGTAACCCTGACTACAGTTTCTACCCAGATCTGCCGCTCATGTGATCCAATGTGATTCCCCGACTCCCAGGCCCAAGTTTGTGATTTTCCATTTTCTAATCCACTGAAAGGGACTCATTTTTCCTGTCTTTCTTCGCAATGTCCCTGTACCTTCTGAGTGGGAAACCCCATGGTCTGATAAACGTCAATCCCTATCCTGACTGTCACATGAACCAATTCTCCAAAGCCATGTTTGTAAATTGATTAATCGAAGTAACTGAAATCCCTGAAAGGGATTCTTCCTGGGTCAAACCCCGCACCTCCGAGGACAGGCTCCAGGTTCCCCTGCGATCCAAAACTGCAGTAGACGCTTGGAAGATGGGTGAACTGTTAAGATGGACTGACTGATACACAATCTTAAGAATCTGTCAAGTTTCTGTTTTTAAAATCAGTCGGTGGTTTTCCTGCTGTTATTAGCTTGTGTATAATTGTTCATTTAGGGAAAAAGAGAGAAAAAAAACCTAGTAGAAGTATCGTGGTTACTCCTAAAACTTGCTCTCCTGGAGTCTCCATCAAAGCTGGACCAATAAAACATCGTCATCTGCAGAAACAGCTGTAGCCCAGCACAGTCCTTAAAGTCCAAAAGAAAGTGAGCCCAGCCAGAAGAAAAGCATACAAAAGCTCTGGACAACTGCTCAAAGTTCAGGCGAGCCCATTTTCCATTAAATATTCTTCCATCAGCATTTTCACAGTTATCAGGGCATGCACTTGCAAAACACATGAGCCTCTATCCCTCTGAATGGTCCCTGACATAGACAGTTTTTCTGACATGGAGTTTAGTAAAGCAGAGCCGACTCAGTGGGTGACATGAAAAGCAGACTTTTCGATTAGTCAGGGGGTCGGAGTTGACAAACAGTGAATGTCACGGGTATTTAATGACACGAGCAGGGAACCCATCTGCCTTCTGTTATATGAAGACAGAATACAGCTTCAGTGTTACAGTGGGTTTGGATGCAGTGCCTGTGATCTGAAGGTTGTTGGTTCAAATCCCAGGGTCGGCAGAGTGATGTCACCACTTGCTCCTTTAGCAAAGCCCTTAACCCCTAAATGCTCCCAGGACTGGTGGACCCTGCTCTCTGAAAATGTACCTCACTTGGGATAAAAGTATCCGTTAAATGTTACCATGAATGCAAACATCGCACGTGAGTTTCATAGTACAGCACAGGCATGTTGCTAATCAAGCTTCACAGGCTGCCTGCTCATAAACATTTAGCTATCACAAACTGAAAAACCAAGACAACAAGACATGCAGAGTTTAATACCTGTAATTTACACCCCTGAGATTAGGACAGGAACTCATAATAAAGGAGTATTATCTTTATTAATGGTGATGTGTCGAATGAGGCCACAGCATTCATATGAAGATTAGAGTATATACGAGATTGTGAGTATTGAAGGACGAGCAAAGGAGCGCTCCAGAATACCAGTGCTTCCACCCGATGGATCAGCTGCCTCTGACTGACGGCGATCTGCTCCCCAAGCCTCGCAGGACCGGAGCCGATTGGGAGAAGCTTCAACACCAAATTCCAAGAAGGAGAAGGGACCCAAATATGAATGAATGGAATATGGAGTTGTGTTGGGGTAAATGGTAAAGAAGAAACTGCGTGAATTTGGTAAAAAGACCTTCGATTTAGGCTGATTTTCTTAAACGCTGCAGTGCATCACTGCCCAAAAAGTATGGGTATGATAGTAATATATAATACAGGGTTCGAAATAGCCGGTATCGCATCGCAGTTTGCGATGTAAAAACACCTACCGGCGAAACAATTGCCTACTTCCCGTTAAAATGATTCACAGCCATTGGTAATCAATATCCAGTTTTGAATTTTATTAGAATTTTAATCGTAAAAGTGAAAAAATCCAGCCCCGATCCCCCGATACTCGCTAGCAGCGCTATTGACGATCTTGTCCAAATAACCGCG
>JAODLC010000036.1:16680777-16708312 GCA_026781145.1 Hippopotamyrus pictus | reverse complement strand
TGTAAGATGGGCTCAACGATGACTGAACCTAATATTCTTATGGGGGCCGGGTGGTCAGCTGACCACAAGGAAGTCAACAGAGTTCAGGATGGGTTAGGAGAGAACAACAACAGACTCAGTGAGGATACAGGGGGTTATCTGAGGCAATTGGTACCTGGCAGTGGAAAACACGATATGCAAAATCTGGCAGAAACCCGGAATGATGGCCGGTCGAGGTACAGGAGTGGCGTGACATCAACATGACCTACTGACGGCCAAATGAGTCATTTTGGATTAACTGGTAAGGCATGGCAGCGTAGATGGCACCTTAAAAGGAGATCAGGAGACTTCCTGCTGAGACCAGACAGCAAGCCACAGACTACTGTAAGAAGGACTCACATCCCAAGTAAACAACAATGCACTAGGAGAGACAATGCGAGAGTTTGGGTGGTTACTGGGGTTTGCTGGGGGGTTCAGCAAAAACAAAAGGCCTGTTCTCTAATGAAGTAACAAAGACACAGGGAGGATTTTCTGGCTCATGACCTCATGCTTTGCCGTCCTTCATCCCTTAACACTCCAGTGCGACACTAACCAGATTCTGTCAATACATCGGTCAAATCAAGCAAGCAGGTCAGAACCATGACCCACACAAAAAGTTTTAATAATTAAATAGTGGATATTGAATTATTTATCCAATGACATTTGTCCCACCGCGGTAAACACTGAGCTTCAGACGGCACACAGCTCACGTTGGAGGGTTCGGTCTGCTGTTTTCCTTCCTCCCACAATCGGCCGTAATGAGCTCCTGTTTGCTTTGGTCCTAATTGGGTTCATCTGGCCACCTGCAATCTGTGCTGTTCTGTCACAGTAAGGGGGCAGGCAGCTCCCAAAGCTCAGTGAGATCTAAGGAGCTTGCCTGCTGATATGACCCAGACTGACTGCTGATCCTTCACAAGACCCAAGCTGAAGACTCATTCTTATCTGCTCACCAACCAGCTTCGCAGACACAGGTCACTGCGACCAAAACGTACTTTGAAGACACTGACTTTTACCTGCTATCCCCTTAACCTGTTCATGCAGAGATGTCTGAACTTTAAATGTTCAAATCATGAGAAGGAAGAGCAACAAATACTAGAAAAAAAACTGTGAAGTGCAAGAATCACCATTTACATACATTTTTCAAGTTTCAAGTTTCACATTGTCCGTTGATCCATCCATCTGTTCACCCATCCATCGACAGGTGTGTTCGGTACACCTAGCTTATATCATGTTGGACTCATTTTTAACTCAAGCGTGGCTTAAAAGTCGTGTGTTCAGAGAAGCGTTTCTGATGTTGTGCTGTTTTTGTTCACTAGCCGCTTTAATGAGTCTGGCTGCTCTTCTCTGGCGTCTCTCGTTAACAAGTTGTTTTCAGTCATAGAGCTGAAAGGATTCTTTTTGCTTATTGTGACATTATCTAGACAGTGTAGTGCATGAAAATCCCTGGGAAGTGGCTGTTTCTGAGGCAGTAAAACCACAGAAGCACAGTGTCCGGCACCTAGAGTCACACCACACTCAGAATCACACAGATCACACATCTCTACATACATACATACAGCTTCAATCCAGTCATCGGTAATTCAGGTGAGAGTTCAGGCCTCATTCTAGACACCTTATTATATTTTATAATAAAGACGCACATTGACCACTTCTATTAGACACACCTAGCTAGTATCAGGTAAGACCTAATTTTACTGTTCAAGGGTAGACAGGCTGCATGTTTAGAGTGGCCATTCTGTACGCCTCTTTGTACTGGGCTGTTTTTGCACGTGGCCTTCCTGTTAGTCTTAATGAGTCCTTGGACCTTAGACCATGCATTTTAGCAATTATAATGCTGAGCCGCACAGTAAATGAACCTCATAACCTTGTCTGTGTGCTGAATGTATTCATGCACAACCACACGACTGGCTGACTGTAGGAGCAGGACTGTTTTTAACAAGCAGGTGTGCCTAATAAGCTGGCCAATCAGAGAATACTCAGCACGTCACGATAGGGTCAAAATGAAAGGAAGTCAGAAACAATTAACCAACAAACTACAATGAATGGGTAGGGAACCTTGTTACACTCTGGATCATAAAAATGTCCTAAAAATGTTACAAAACGGAAACCCTGCTATGCACACCCTGCCACGAGGCAGCGATAACTGGAAAATGTTCCCCTCCAAAAAGGTCTTAATTATGGCCAAGACAATAGTGGCTACATTTAATAAAAAGTACTTTGATGACAAACATGATTTTGAAAAAGGGTAAAGATGTGTTCAGCTTCTGGATAAACACTCATTTATCTACAAAGGGCTCTTTTGTTACTTATTAGTTTGGGTTTAATGGAAAAATTAACCTCTGAAAATGTATCTTCACTGCTTCAGTTTTGTACAAAATGTTACACATCATAGGCCATTAAGTTACGCATACTGCTACTGATTTATATTAAGAATAAAGACAGAAACAATATATTTTTAAGAGAAAAATAAGATTAAACATCCATTGGGAAATTAATATTCCACAGAACCACTGAAAAGTGAAAACCATTCATTACAGACTTTTGTGGTTTGTTCATCTCAAAAGCGAACTGCTTAAAAAATGCATGAAGAATGTTAGAAAATTTACACTGCCTTAAATCATCTAAAGAAAATAACAGGATGGAAAGCTACTGTAAAATGCTAGACTTTACTGAGGACCCTAGAAACTTAACCTTACATAAACAGACTGACCTAAAATGATCCAAACACAGGCTACAGAAAACGAGGAATCCATTCACCATGAACATAATGATCAGGGGCAAGTTTGTCATTTCCGGTGCTACATTCAAAAAGTCACTCCGCGACCCTAAGTGTAGTGACTGTTTGTGGCCAAAAGGGGGCCAAACCATGAAGGCCCCATGCACTCCGCTGATAATGTTTAATAATGACGTACACGGCAACTAAAAGCCAGGGGCTATTTGAAAGAGGTCATGCAAACAATGTTATGGCTAATATGATGAGATGATTAATTTAGTATCATTTACAGGTCACTATCGTAGAACATAGGTCAGCCGTAATACATTAAAATCTCCCATTTACCAATAAACCAATTAACATCAATTTAGCAACTCAGAAAACCTTACCACCTCTGTTCTGTACACACAAACTTCAAACCCAACAAATTATAGCTGCAGAAATGACTGGTCTTCGATGTTGCTCCATGATTTCTTTGTGGAGAAAAAGATTTTTAATGACTACAGGAGTATTGTTGTTTTACACACATCATCATAGCAACATGCTCTGTTTCTGGGTCACACAGTTGCTACAGACAAGAACTCGCAGTAAAATGTTTACCCAGTATTGCTCTCAGGAGAATTATACGCCTGAACCAGGCAAAAGTAAATATCTGTGATAAAGAAAAACCTACATATATAAACCGTTCTGGGTGGTAATATTAATCTCACAGTGACTGTAAAGATTGCGTATCGCATCAAGCGAAGCTTAAGGTGTTACCAGAAAAAGCACCAATGTCTGAGTAGCAGACCTCACTTATCTGACAGGAAGAAAAACTCACAGCTGTCTGCACGAGTTTCAGGAGAGGATGGAGCTCGATCTGACAGCCGGTCTGAAATAATTTACCCTGAGGTAGTCTGCCAAGACAAGGCATGCAGGTGTATTCATCATCAAATAACGTGCAGATTACTCACTAAAGGATATTAGTGGGATTAAATGCATCTATGGAGGGGAAGTAAAGAATATTTATTGGACAGAGCTCATATTTAGAGAAATAAGGCATTATTTATTGTGACAAGGGTGAGTTCTTCATCTAGACTTCCAGTTAGCTCAGCTGTTGGATGTGCCTAGCGCCGAGCTTGTGCCAAGATGGCAGTATAACCATGAGCAAACAACTACGACGGATAGCGGCAATCCCCGCCAGAACAAACGGTAAGGGTTCTGCTGTGTTTACCTGTACGGGGCTGGCTACCAGGCACATCGCACATTACGGTGCCACGCGTCTGCAGCGTTCTGCGCGTCTGCATCGTGAACCCGCAGTGGCCTCAGACTGTTATTCTTAATGCTTTATAGAACAACGGCAGAGCTCAATAAACAGTCAGTTATGACCACGCAGGGGAGGGAAAAAAAACAGCCAAATTACTCCCCATGCCGAAAGTTGCAGAGTCCAAAGAAAATTATCTGAAAATGAAAAGTAGGATATTTCCTCCCTACAGTGATAGTTTCTCCAGAGAAGGGCTTTTAGTGGTCTGAATTATTATTCTAATACATCTGGTGTCCATGGATACTGATCAAACTATAGAATGTGTTTCCATAGCGACCGAGTATTTCCCAGATTTCACCCAATCCGTTTATTTCAACCGAACAAATCATCAGCTGACAAACTCTGAATTCTGAAATTTCAAATTCTGAAATGAAACTGTTTGTTTTAGTACAGCAATATAAAGTTACATGAAATTGTGGCGGTAGCTGCTTATTAGAGGCATAAATATGCATTATTCTAAACTACGTAGTATCACAGTACTGTGCAAGATGCAATCTACGTAAAAACCCTTTCTGAGTGCAGCTTCAAAAGTTCATTGTCTCTGATCTCTCTAACCTTTAATAACCAAGTGGAATTAACACATTCTTATAACCCGAACCTGACTCACTGAGCCGACGAACAAAGGATGCATTGTAACATCCAAACAGATAATATCCGAGGAACTAAAGGGCTATTATGGCTGATTTACCTACGAGGCTCACGTTCCAAAGCACCTAAATATAAAGTTCACAAATAAAATGTAACTTCAGGCCACTGATCAATATACGGGACGATCAGATATATTTCTCCAAAGCACAGGAAGTCCAAGCTGCCTTGGAGGGAGAGGAGAGAAGAGCAAGTAAAATACGACCCTACTGGCTAAAGTATCAGCAGAGGGAGGACCTTTAATAAAATCTCAGTACCCTCTCACGAGGACCCGTGGGAGATCAAGCACTTTATCAGTTTTATGCCTGATGCTCAAGTGTGGCAGGCAAAATGCCATCCCGTAGGGAGGCGAAATTAAAGGGCGTCCCTTAGGAGACGTGGCAGGACAAAGGAGGAGGAGGAGGTGAAGGAGGGAGTAGGACAACAGAGGCAGAGCCTTCCCCAGACCTCATTTCATTGCAATTCAAAGCCTTCTTGGGCACCTCCCAACAGAGTTACAGTGTTTTCTGACAGGTGTGGAGGCATTCAACAGATTATAATGGGATGAGGTCTGGGGTGGGGGCGGGGGGGTGACCAGTTATGGGCAGACAGCATTTTAATCTATCACCACAAGTCCATTATTAATTCCAATAATTGCGGCTGATGACACAAAGGCAATTTTCTGACTCTGACGCTTGAAGAACACTTTCTTTTCACGGAAACCTGCGAAATGCACAGAGTGATTTCCGAGCCCCAAAAGACAGAAAGGCGCACGCTACATAAACAGGCGTATTATATAAGATATCAGTTTTTGTTCTGCTGCCGAGAACAGCTATCCATAATTATAATACACAATTAAAATATTAACTAAATCAGGTTAACCGCTTTATGACCGAAGTCATGTAGGTTCAATATGCATAGGGGCGTATGCAGGTGGGGCACTGGTCCCAGCCGAAAGTTAATTGGCCCAAAGAGGCCCCCCTCTTCCCTGTCACTCAAAATGCTTCTCATATGCCCCTCCCACCTTTAAAAAAGTCCTAGAATTACTCCTGTATGCAGAGATAATGTACCAATAAACTGGAAAATGAATGACTTTAGTGAAACGGCTGTTGGGCAAAATCATTAGGCGACTAAGCCTGTAAAGTTATGAATATTTGTTGGCAAAGCAAATTAACAGTAACCAAGGAGAATTAGCCTGCCGGGCTACGTGTGGCTTCCCATGCACTCTGCCCCGAACCCTGGCCAAGCCCGGCACAATGGACCGGTGAACAGACAGAGAATGATTCATACCGTTTCCCTCAACTTACTGCGGTGGGAAACGGCTCTTTGGGTCGATCTCTGTAAAAAGCTGAAGCTTTAATTCCATAAAGGGTTTCCACAAACATCTGGCTTCCGTTTACCCTACCACAGCACCAAGGAATTATGGGAAGATGAGAATCAGAAAGCACAATTGCACAGCCATCAGGACATAAAGAACAAGCCAGACTTATTAAGTAATGAAACGCAGACAGAAATGTCGGTGGGGAATGTTCAGTTAGACAGCATATGGACTGGGGTCTGTAAGAACACACACTCCCGAATGAAACTGCAGAGAAATCCATCCATCCATCACCATTTATCTACTGTAGGTTTGAGACATACCTGTAGTACGTCTCAGAAGTGCGTGTGTGTGCGCACGCACACACACACACACACACACACATTCATATCTTTATGTGAACTCTCCATTCTCTCCACACACACATTCATATCTTTATGTGAACTCTCCATTCTCTCCACACACACACACACACACACACACACACACACACACACACACACATCTTGTCCTTGGAATCAGTCCTACAGCCCTGTGGAGATGTCCAACCACAGTGCTACCCTATGAGCCAGCAAACCATCCTCCCAGCAGAAGTATTGTTTGGAAACCTCAGCATTTGAAATTTCGCCCTCTACAGACTTTATATTGTGCTATAAATCTGGTTTGTGTCCCTGTTCCATCGCAGTTATGGCAAACAACAACCTGCGGAGGAACAGAGACCGCATTAAAAAACGAGAGAAACACACAGCTACAATCACTAAGTCAATCAACATTATTCTAGGTAATTCACACTTCTGATGTTCTTTCTGAGGTTATTGGTTCATAAACAATTTCAGAAAGATTCAGACAATTCCTGTAAACTACAGCTTTTCTCTGCTCATTAAATAAAAATCATAGATACAATCTATCCTGATACCAATATCATTCTCGCCAACTAAGTGCAACATGTTGTGATTAAAAGTGAATGCTCAATGGCAAAAAAAGACAGATATTATAACTTCTACACCATGTCTGATAACACTTGAGAGCAAACACAGTAGAAATTGTGCAGATTGAAACTCCAAAAAAAACAAGTTTTTTTCTCCCCTTGAGTACTGGGTTATGTGGAAACCAGACCGGTAAACAGGTCCATGTTGGTAACATTCAGCAGACCCCACGGAGAAGACCATGAGTCCGATGGGTCCTACAGAGATGCTTGGGGGCTGAACTTCGAATATAAAGAAGAACAAGCCTCGCTTTTGGAAGGAACAGAGATGGAGGATTCACATGATCTTTATCCCTCTGCATGATATCAACTTACTCAATAATACACAGGCACCGCAAAAACACAACTGAAAACCAGCATATGAAGAGAATAGTCACACCTTGCTCTGCGGAATATTTAACGAAGTTTTCCTACAAAATTATAAATCATCAGCAGCTCCTATATTCATTTGAATTATTGTTATAGTCTGCAGAACGAGACTAAATTGCTAGAGTACAATCAGCAGGCACAGGTATGACAGCCAGCGAGCTTATGTTCCATTTTGGAGTTACCCACGGAGGTAGCTGAACCAGCCCCGCTAATGCTCGAGTGCTAATGCACGGCAATAAAAGCGTAGGTGCTAAACAGATCTACAGCTGCTAACGCAAAGGCTGCTAATGCAAAGGCTGCTAACTTGGGTTGCCGCCCGCGCTTATAATGCGGGGCTATCCTGTATTATATGGGATGGGTAGCGACCCAATCGCTAACGCCGTTTAAAGTTTGCTAAACAATCTATCAGCAGGTGCAGGAGTGGTAGCAGGGAGGGAGGTTGTGGCTCTTTTTAAATAGTTTCCCAGGGAGGTCACTGAACCAAAGCCCCGCTAACGCATGTGCATTATCACTTGGCGGCCAACAATGCCTCTGTGTTCCCTCCGATGTCATGACAGGTCGATGCGTCTCTCTTCGCTTATACAGCTCCGCCCACCGGCCGCACACTGCCTCTATTGTGTGCCCAGGGCGTTAACAGTGGGCGATACATTGTCTATATACCTTATCGGCCTGCAGCTGGGGTGCCGCCCGGCCGCGGAAAGTGCGATATTCCAGTGGGCTGGGCCGGGAAGGAGGGGGCTCCTCAAACACGCTGCGGAGGCGGGGTGTCCCTCAAAAGGTCGGCCTAAACATTAACTACAGCAAACGGGGAGGGCCTTCTGAACTCTAACCACGCTCACTCTCCAGGAAAACAGCCCACGACTTGCTGACAGTGATTCCAGGGTGCAGTCAGCTTCACCTTCACTGGGTGCAGTCAGCTTCACCTTCACTGCACAGGCAGACATGGGGAAAAACACTAGTTTAGTTAGCCGTCGTGAGAAAGCCGCAGTAGAACTCAGAATTACCATATTCGATTTATATAGCACAAAGTTGTAGGGTTCTGAGCAAACTAAGGAAGTCGATTTTGAAAAAGTGATACTGGCGTGTTTGTTTAGTGCGTGGTTTTTCCTGATTGTACATTTTCAAACAGAAAGTGCTTCTCATATGAAGACATGAAAATACCACTTCAGGAAAGCAACCAATTCCGAAGACATTTTGTACAGACATTTTTACACTTCGATTCCCCATTAACAAGTAAATGAAAAAAATGAGGCTAAATGTAACAGCTACAACATCATAATACAATTCATACACTTTTTGTTCTTGAGAGTATAAAAAAAAAAAAAAAAAAAAAAAATTATGAATGAAAACCAATGGCCAATGGGACACAGACCCTCTATGCTACCTATATACATGACTGAGTGCTGGTTAAAATCACCAGTAGCTTAAAATAACAACATGGCTGCTGAGCAGCTCGGCTGAACCATCAAGCATCAGCTCAGCATAACCAGAATCCATCCCTACTACACCCTACACACAGAAGGAGGACGAAGACAAAGCTCCCTCTCAGAGCTGACTGATGTAAGCTGAAAGACAAGTAATTAGGACAAACCTATTAAAGTGGTATTTTATATTTCTTACAATGGTCCGAGCAAAAACACCAAATTATTAAGCAGTGCTGAGCACTTGTGTCAACAATACTATTACAGGAACGCAATTAAGAATCTATATGGCAGATCGACTGTCATTTCTTTCCAGAATAGAAATACTCTTTGTATTTAATTTGCCCGAGACGGATTTCAGCCTGCAGGCAGCGTAAGCCGCAGAGACATCTCACACACTCCTGTCCGCTCGCAGGCCAGGCCTATTTGGGGGGGGGGGAGCAAACTCAGGCTGTAACTACACGGAGAGAGAGACATTTCCAGTGCCGAACCAGCGCCGGAAGGGTGCGGTGCAGACAGAAAGCAGAAAGCCCAGTCTGACCGACGCATAGGAACGATAGACCTCTCCCTGCACTCTGATGTTACCCTGTTTCAGTTATTTCAGTGTTATTCTGATGTTACCCTGTTTCAGTTATTTCAGTGTTATTCTGATGTTACCCTGTTTCAGTTATTTCAGGGTTATTCTGATGTTACCCTGTTTCAGTTATTTCAGGGTTATTCTGATGTTACGCTGTTTTTATTGTCTCATGTAGAGTGAATGTTGTCTACTATCCAATTTTATACTACAATTCATATTTGACTATAATTTATTTTTTGTATTTTGGTACATAAGTCGTTTCCCTATTTTATTTTTCCTTATTTATATAATTCTCTTATGTCCGACATGGGGACTGCACCCTAATTTTATTGTACTTGTGACAATGACAAAGTTATTCTGATTCTGATTCTGGCTGCAGATGGCCATTTCCAAGCACATATTTTTCACACTTTCCCGACAGTCAGTTGCATAGATCCTGACTGAAAAGCACTCAAAAATGTTGAAGGGGAAAAAAACGCCAGAACTTCACATAAAATGACTAATGTAAAACCTGCACTAAAATGACAATATTATTCATACTTGGATTCATATTTGTGTTGGATTATTCATACTTATAGAGGATCCTGGCATGGGCGATACATGGTGGCATCTCCTTAGCAAACCACAGGCTCCAATCATGCTTAGCAGGTGGGTCTAACAACAATTACCTTACTTTTCAGCCATAACTTGTGTAGGAAGTACAGTAAACTGCCAAGTCAGCAGGCAGAAGGTGAAACATCTTCTGAAGATATTACTTCACAAGGAAGGAGAAAATGCCAAATAAAAAAATCTGACACATAAATAATACTATTATCTGAAATACTGTGTCCAGGCACAAGAAAAAAATAAAAAATAAAATGATATATTAGTACAACTACAGTAAACACACTCGCCTCTGCTTATGCTGCAGCCCGAGCCTGCCTACGGCTTTCAGCTAGGATCACTTTAGGATTCTGCATGGATGGTGATTTGCCAGGGGCAATAAAATGGGCCGTCAACTGGAGATAATCTGGATTTACGCTGTTTACAAATAAATCGCGTTAAAAAGGACGGTGGCCAGGCTAATGCATTAGAGTGACCTTTTTCACGAAATAAAATAAACACAGAACCAAAGCGCCAACACTGGCTTTAATTAAAACTAAAGATAAACATCGAACAAGGGAACAAACCGGATATATCGAGAGAAACCTCTGCTTTTCAAATGAGACGACTTGGTCAATGTTGTTAAAAAGTGATTCCGGTGTTTTAAATCCTCACTTGATAAAGACGCTCGCATCAGTTCGACTGGATCGTTGCCCGAGTTTAGATTCGGCCGAAGCAGGTCATAGCACAGGAAGTGGTGGGCGTTACACTGGACGGCTTATGAAAATGACACAGGGGACACCAGGTGGAATATAGTCTAAGAAATGGCACTTGTCCGGAAAAGGGTGCTTGCTGATGTTCCGGGATTAAGCAGTTAAAATGTTAAGATTCAGCCCATCTATTTGGCAAGTTCATTTACATGACTGTCACTAAAATGATCACTAAGTCATTATTATTACTACTAAAACAATTTAAATCCTATTTAAAAAGCACAAAAACAGCATGAAAACAAATAATGTAACTTTGCATAGCGTAAACAGGCGGATATATCCAGACCTATTAAACGGATCAGGTATCAGCCATATGGGACGTCCGATATTTAATTAGTTTTCGGCAGTCTGGAAAAAGATAGCTAGTGTTTCTTGTTAAATCTATTTGTACTGTACAATTAATCGCAGGACATCTCTTTCCCATTTTGTATGTGTTTTTGCAGCATTCAGGCTAAACGCTCACGCTGCCACTCAGTGGGCGTGAGCGCAGTGACTTACGCCCTCGGTGACGTCACGCGCATACCCTTCGCAGCAGGAGCGTAAGAACAGACAAGAGCGAGACGGTCTGGAAGCATTATATGCTTTTAAGCGCAGTGATTTGCAATCTTCGTAAAAAATGGAAACTGAAAGAAGCGCACACAATTGTGATGGAATGCAAATGACATGAAAAAGCAATGGATGATTTGCTGGTTGATGGCTTGGACAGTTTTGCGCATTCGCTACAGCTTGTGATACAGGAGGGGCTGCTATTGCAACGATGTTAGTGACACTGATGCTAGTAGAAGTAAAATTGTTTGGCATTTTTAAGCATTCGCCACTTGCGTATCCTCGTTTGGAAGATATTCAAAGTGAACTGAAAGTGCCTCAAAAACGCTTAAAACAAGACGCACAGGCGAGGTGGAACTGTGCGTTATGTACGTTTCTAGTAGCCTAAAGAATTTTTCATAAATATTTTTCATGAAAAAAAATGTAAAAGTAAAAAGAGGTCTTGTATCGGCATCTGTGCATCAGAATTGGACTGGAATCGAAAAAATGTGGATCCATTACTATTATTAGTTTTAAAAAATAAAAATACTAATAATATATGAAATACATTATGCGTTTCGCTTAGTGTAACATGGAGGAGAACGGGCAGCGCTGCCAGCCATATAATCACCCACTGGTTCGTATCTAACTTGTGATACAGTATGCATACAGTAATGTACGTGTCATGGACAGCTCCAATATTGAGATACGACCCAAACTGACTTGTGTCCACTGGTCCCAGTCCCAAATGCACACACAAGCTGACGCACGGCTGCTTTTGGTATCATTACTTTAACGATACGGGTCATTACACCAAAAGGATGACAGGGAAACATTGTTCTGTACCAAGAGAAAGACCAGGAGCAGAAGCATCTGCAGAATTCAAAAGAGGAGGTCCAGCGAGAAGCTTCACAGAGGACGTCGTGGTCTGCTTGCTGTGCTTAGAGCACTTCCTAGAAGGAGCTCGAGGATTCGGCGTCAGCACAGAGCAGGAGAGAGATACGGTGTGGCAGCCCAGCCTCCACAATGCGCTAAATATATGGATGTGCGAATGCCTGGCAACTGACCAGAAAGCATGTTCACGAGAGGGGGGAAAATCTCCACCGGCGAGTAAAGTTAACGCCAGGTTACTATTCCTAGCCATAATCTATGACCTACTTCCGTGTTTTTCCACAAAGGCCGTCTTCAAGGATGATAAACTGAAAACTGAAGAATTAAAATTCTGATGACCTACGTAGGAGAGGGAGGTAATTTTGGTAACGTACACGTTCTAAGAGTGACCCACGGATTAGCTATCAATATACAGAAGGTACCCGGACATATTTTTCAAATGTCTATTATTTTGATAGTACATCTTGTCTCTGAATGACGCAATTACATTGGAACACCTTGTAAAATGTCAAAAATAAAATGACTAAAATTAGGCTGCAAAAAATGATGAGCAAATAATATCGGACGTGCAGTGTGTCGCTCAGTGGGTTATAACAGGTTCTGTGATCGGACTGTCGCCGGTTTAAATCCCGTGGCTGGTGTTGGGCCTTCGAGCAAGGTCCCTAACCCCCAGCCGCTTTAGGACCTGACTGACCCTCCTTTCTTACCCGTATGTGTGCTAAATATCTAAAAATGGAAATGTATGCACTCCTAAATTTTCTGTGTCTATGGTTTTAAAGCTAATCTTAGAAAATGACTAATTTTACAATAGTATCGAGCGCCATACCTAGTCAATTTTAGTAAATAAAGACCACTTTCTTTAAATCATTGGCTTGTAAAAACACCTTTATCTTTTCATCTTTTGAACGACTATCTAAAAAGGCATCACGGCACTCAGCTTGGCTGCAGTAACCACAGCGATTCATATGGAGAAAGCAATAAAAATAAAACAAATGGAACGAAACTGCAGGAATCAACTAAATTGTGTGAAAAACTGATTTTCTCCCCAACTATGGCACCTGACATCTACACAATACTTAGAGATAAACGTGCGTTTGAGGGTTTACTTTTTTAAAATAAAAAATTATCTATTTATTCCTTTGGTCAGATAAAATTATAGGGCAAGCAGAGTAAATTCTCCACTGGAGCACTGAGCAAGGCCCTTAACACCAGCTGGCCCAGGGACGGCCTGATTCTGCTCTCTGATCCTCACCTTTGGGCAAAATGCCTGCTAAATAAATAAATAAATACATTTTTAAAACTCATGACAGATTTCTTGATGCCTGCATGACACTCACACCCTGGCTCTTCTATTTAAATTCTAAAGCAGAGGTGTCAGACTACCAGCCCAGGGCCCAGATCCAGCCCACGAGACAGTTTTATACGGCCAGCTACAAGTTTTTAATTCATTATTAAAACTGGCCTGCAGATCGACCATTTCTTCTCCACAGAGAACATTCAGCGAATTATAGACACAACATCGTTTCTTATTCCCTTTCATTTCTCTGTTGGCTCCCTTGGGAGAAGACCTCCTAGCCAGGGACCCCCTCAGGTTATTTACGTTTGGGACCCCAGATCTAAAGGCTGCTGGTATGAGTAGCAAGAAGAGTCCCACCCTCCACAGATAGAGTTGGAGTTAAGAGTTGGAGTTAAGAGTTGGAGTTAAGAGTTGGAGTTAAGAGTTGGAGTTAAGTTCCACCTGTCGAGGTAGACATTTCGCTGTATGGAGCGAATGCAGAAGAAAAAAAGGGAACATGCTCTGGACAGAACTGTCATCTGTGCAAACATCTGCCCTGCAATGCAGAACTCCAGAAATAACTGTGCAGGACAGCCCTAGGTTAGGCGGGTAGGGTTAGGACACGAGTGCTGATTTAAGTGCCAGTCCTTAATCACACAACTGCTAGAGTACCAAATAAGAAAAACATGAGGGGAAAAATCCGAATCATTAGACTGCTTAAAAGAGAAAAAACACACACACACCCCCGACAATACATTTAAATTTAGCTTTCCTTCCTGGTCCACTACCCCACACATCTTGGCGCGACGCTGGGACATGGCATTCCGACATTCCAATGTGTCCCTATTCGCCGGGATTCTGCCATTGTTCTGCATTGTCCTCCCATGGGCAGTTGGTACTCTTACTAAAAATATCCATAGCAAATAACAGTGTTAATATGGGCATTTGTTTTTCTTATGAAGACAATTATTAAAAAAATAAAATAAAAAAATAATAATAATAATACTGAAAAGCCCAGGTCTCCTTCCAGATCCCTAAGCTCTGTGCTTCATAAAGTTCAATATCAGCTGCCTAATATTCAATAGCGGCTTCAGAAACTGGACTGAATGCCTTTGGTGTAGAAGAGAAGCACAATTACCACAATTACGGGGTAGGAATCATTTCTTTGGGTATACTGGTTTGCTTAAGGGGTCTAAACGGGGACCAGGAGAAGCACGATCACAAAACTGGTTCTACGTCTAACATTAGCAAAACTGAAACTCGTGTTGCGTTGGATGGGAATACTAGAAACCAAAACAAGAACGTCACGGTCATCGGGACTGTCAAGAGTACTGCGGAGTTCACTGGGGGCAAAACGAAATGGAAAGCGTCACAGCAGAACTGCCCAGAGAGTGGGGGTAGGTGAGCCTTATTCTAGCCCATAATCACGGTCACCTGATACTCTAGAGGGAGACGGAGGCCCCGCCCCTCCCCTCCTGTCTCACTGAGCCAATCTGCATACTTGAGCACAAAAGCCCCGTTTGCATACTCTGATGCTGGGCCGATATACGAGATAAAGTCGTTTTGGAAGTTATTCTCACACGTAAAAAATAAAGAGACATTAGCGATTACCTGACCCAGGGCCCAGTGTTTAACCCATTGATTACCAGACGGGGCTGATAGGATGTCATCTTTTGGGGAAGCCTCAACTTAACAACCCGCCGGCGCCCCCTCCAGGCTCGTCATGCCACGGACGCTTGTCTAGGCTTCCACCAGGGACCCGACTGGCACTCACCTCGCCCTTTAGTAGTGGAAGTTCTCCACGTCTGTCACAGATTACCTCGAGCTTTGGTTCCTTTCAGCTGCAGGGTCAGATGTGCACGTGTCTGGTTTTTAACCCCTTTATTAAAGTCTTTTGAAGGGTTTGCATTCTTTAGGCGCTGCTCGCCGATTCATTTTGTAAATATCCCCCATTCCGGAAGGACGTGGTGACCTCAAAACATGGAGAGGCAGGACAATAATGGCTGGATTCTTCAAGGACATCGGAATCATCACTGACTCACGTCACTGTCAGGAGGAAACACAAAAGCGAGCGTGGCTGCCTTTGCCCGCAGCCAACAGAGGGGTTCCCATGACAACAGAGGAAGCCAAATATAATGAAGCCGCGGAGGGTCGATGCACGAAACGCTGAATGCGTCTAGCATTGCTGCGCGTACAATACGGGCACGACCGTAGGTGAGGCACCGATATAAAACGTTCACCTTGACACGCGTGACAGCAGTCTAGGCTAGTGGCTTTCGTGCAGGAGGGAGGTAGTGATGCCAGATCAGTATAACAGTATAGATGTACATGATAGATGTACACGTCAAAATATTATCACCGCTTCAGCTCTGAGGGCACCTGGCTGACACATGAACTGTTTGGTCACCCGGTTTTGAGAATGTAATGAACACACGTGCAGTCAGTTTTGGATTATAGTGTAAACCTTGACGTGCTTTTTTTATCATTTCAAATGTTTGCCAACCTTCATATTCATAGACTGCAGGGGGATATGCAGATAAGGGGTTTACAGACATCTAAAACATCAGGGAATGCAAATGAGTCTGTTATTCTGCAATGCAAACTTACTGCATGGCCTCTGTCCTTCACTGGAATATGAAAGCTTTAGCTTCAGCCCGTCTGTGGGAGTGGGAGGGAAGGTGTTAGCCTTTGGGGAGGGGGTTCTGTCCTGGACAGACAGGCTGCACATCCACCCCCCGCAAAATCATCACACTGGAGAAATCAGCCGGCTCCAGGTAGACTCTGTCTGACCCGGTGGCTGATTGCATCCGAACAGGACAATTTTATTTATTTATTTTTTTCAAGGTTTTCCAAAAGAATCAGCTGGGGGAACAAATTTTCAAATATCAAACATGAAATCTGACCATGAGAGGGGCTGTTCGGGTCCCCTGGGTTCG
The DNA here is from genome assembly GCA_026781145.1 of Hippopotamyrus pictus. Lineage (NCBI taxonomy): Eukaryota > Metazoa > Chordata > Actinopteri > Osteoglossiformes > Mormyridae > Hippopotamyrus > Hippopotamyrus pictus. The sequence goes on along the minus strand of JAODLC010000036.1, from coordinate 16,692,004 downwards.
GGTCCCCTGGGTGGAAACTTCACGATGACGTCGGCAGCTCTACCAAGAGGCCTTGCCAGGCTTCAAAGCCAACCTGAGCTTCTCGAGGACAATTAAAAGCTTGGGTCAATAAAAAACAGATTAGCCATTTTACCCTATGAAAAACACAACACAACACAACACAAAAGGAAGAATAGTGATATTTTCGTTTGATACCGTGCCTTAAGAACACCAGCTATTACTACTTTAAATACACATTATGAAATATCCATCCATCCATTTTCCAACCCGCTTATCTGACTGGGTCACAGGGGTCCGTAGCCTATCCCGGAAGCAATGGGCACATTATGAAACATAAGCATTTAAAAAAAAAAAAAAAAAAATCTTCCTTGATAAAAGGATTCCAAAAGTTTTCAATCCAACAAATACAGAAACAAATATTAAATAAGGCCTCAAGACACTGAAAAGGAAAAAAGGTCAGAAGATGGATGATGGATGGATTGACATTACAGAGCGATGGAGACATCTCACACAATCAATTTCTGTGTCTGCCGCATGGAGAAACTGGTTTTAAGGGGCACGTCCTGAACTGTTTGTCTACATTCCTGTATCTCCCCCCGCAGGCCGACCCATGGGAGATGCGATTGAGGGGACCTTCATCATTAAGACCTCAGACAGCGCACAATACCAAGCAGACGCTGCTCAATCTGTTACAGCGTCCACAGCTTCCAGACTCTCATTTATTGGTGACACTGATGTCAACTAATTTTAGCACTGACGGGAAGGTGAAGGGGATCCTTTTACAGGAACTTGGCGATGAAGAGCCAATCAACACAGCGTGTGACAATTCAACGGCAGCCAAATCCCCGTGCACAATAAAGGTATATTTGTACACATTAAAATCCACGTGTTACTGAATTATATTGTCAAACAGTAGCCTTGGGGCAAGTCTTTGCCATAAGCATAGTTCAGTGTAATAAGACTGAACTGAGATGAAAGGAGACATCTTCTCGGTGTCAAGACAGAGCCAACGTCTTAAGAAAACTTCATTACCACTCAGTGGAGTCACATGAGAGAGACAGCTGATCAGCCTGTATTGTGTTTACACAGAGAGGACTGTTTTCCTGAGTAATTCTGTTACTAAGCATATTAATGTAGAACTAGCATTCAGTTATCCTACTGAAGACATCAATGAACTAGCACCTAAACTTAAATATGACAAATAAATCTTATTTGGCCAAACAGAAACATGCCAGCCTTATTAAATAACTGCATCCTGGAAGCAGTATACACCAGTTAGATTGTGGTCAACAAATTCTCAGATTTTGCTTTTATAATAGTACCAAGGCATTTAAAGTAACAGGCACTGACCAGACATGTCCTGCAAACAAAGGTTTAAGCTCAAAATAAATTAGAATAGGAATTAGTATCACTAAAGTATGGCTGGGAAAAACACAGGCTTTCATGGTTCAGGAAGGATTTTCTAAGTATGCAGATGAGTACAAATGTTCCAGAACACCTAGAACCCTAAATGCTCAGCAACAGCATTTTACAGCATGAAAAAAGACATTCAGTTACAGCTAACACTGATCACGGTGTAGAAGGCTCCGTGCCTTACGACTAGCTTAAGAAGGAAGATTTAATCTATAGCTAAAGAAATAACAGCAACGGCAACCAAAAACAAAAAATACTGCGTTTAAGACAAAGTTTGCCATAAACGTGTTAAGGATTATTTTTCTTTAACAAAAACTGAAGAACATTCAATAGCAATTTAATTCTCTTTTTACATTCGCACATTAAAATTCTTTTTTGTTACTATTGGCTATCTGCCTTCATTCACACTTTAATGCCCAGGAACAGGCTGGCTGAACATGCTATTTTAGCTGAAAAGTAAAACCCGCACCGACAGACAAATGATATCTTAAGTCATAAAGAAATGCAGCAATGAAAAAAATTTAATTTATCCCACAGCATAAAAATTAAAAGCAAAAATTTTATGTAAGGACCTGAGGCGTGCATCTGTGATATTCTCAGAGTAATTTAATGTTACCAGAGGAAAAAAAAAAAAATCAGAGAGACTTAATTCTGTGTTTAATGCGACTTAATCTGGGGTGGAACTGGGAGAACCTTCATATTCAGGTTCATTCATCACACAGCAGCACCGGTATTTCAAGGGTGGGAAATGGCGGGAAAATGGCTACGACGTATCACCAAAGGTGGGGAAGTAGCTAACGTCTTTAAAGGCGTCTTCACAAAGGGTCATGAAAGGCAGGAAAGGAAGCTCCAAGCTGTTGCTTAACGAGTCGATTTACAGATCACGGTTACTATGACGAACGGCATAAGGAAAGCAGGACATGTCCTTGCTACCCTGCCAAAGTCTCAGCCAGAGCAGAGAGGTCACTGCTGGAAAGGCAGGCATATTCTTACTTACACTCAAAAGAAGCTCTTTGCAGACAAAAAGGTGGGTAATCTAGCATGTAGGCCGGCTTCCAACGGACATCAGCTAGCCTTGTCCGTGAATGGCTCTGCCTTCTTAGAGCGCACAAGAGACAAAGAAACCCAACACGTTCCACAGAAAGACGAGACTTGAGCCCGCCAGGGTACAGGGAGTCTATTGTACGGCGCGAAGGGTCTTGTTTTCGCAGAAAGCGGCCACTCAGAAACCAGCGATGAAACAGCCTCGTACACAGACTCGCCTGTGCGACTAGCGGAAGACTTTATGGCGAAGGTTTTAACGCCTGCCGTCATTTCCCGGTCTGCAATCCATAAAACGCAAAGACGATCACCAGACGTCATCAACGCATCTGAGAAATGACAGCGAGTTAAACATCAGCCAGGCAGGAGTTTCTCCACAAGTCAAGCACGGACGAGGGGGCTAACAAAGGTCACTGGGCTTGATTTACACTGGGTTTAAAAAGGCCTCGACAAGTCAAATATCGGTATCACGCCTGAACGTTTAAAGCACATTTTCACCTCCGCCGAATCTTCGATCCCACGGGTCTGTACGGAAACAGTGTTTACAGAGTGAGCTCTGGAAGGTGAAAATGAGAGAGCTGAACATACACACTCAGACAGACAGGAATAGCTATGCATTTCATCAACCAGAACAATTACCAGACCTTCACCTAGAGAATATTAAATATCTGTTGAACGTATTTTGTTTTGTATATTTGTTCCACGGAAGAAATCTTAGGTAAAAAATAACAGAGCACTGGCTGGACATGCAATAAACAAGTAATTAAAAATAGCCAGCAAAAAGAGAGAGCTAACCTTTGAAACATTAAGATAGGTGCCGGATGTTTTCACGTCGTCTTTTGAAAGTTTACTCGGAAATCCTGTTATCGGCCTTATCGATCGCTGTCCAAGCCGTAGCTCGGCAACGAAGGGGCCCCTGACTCTTCATTGTGATATCTGATTGACAGATTTACCATCAATATTAGTCACTACCAAAGAGGGAGAGCCTAACTCACTGGCTCTTAAAAGCAGACACTGCTACTATGAATGACACTGAGCGGCATGAAAAGCAAACCGTAGAGAGCCGAAAGGTGCCCACTTACTGAAGCTCAGCAATGAGGGCTTCTCAAGTACAGCATTGCACTAACAACACAAGGGTCACAGGTTCAAGTACTAAGGCGCATCCATTAAGAAAATAAATCCTAACCCTTCTCTTTACTACATGTCTATTTAGAAAAAAGTATCAGGTAAAGTGGCCCCTTTGTAACACTTAAATCACAAGTGTAACTGAAACTCCCATCTGTCGATATTCTGGACCAGGATCTGCAAGTAATACTTGCTTGTTCTACAAATGGTCCGTTGGCGTCATTAATTACTATTCATCCCAAAATTTGCTCGATAAAAAGCTACTTCCCAACTGCACGGATGGGTAACGGGAAGGTGATGCAGTAGCTATCGATGAAATCAGCGGCGCAATATAACTCAACCAGGATTTGGTTCCTCTTACTGTGACCACAGACATGTGACCTCAGACCAAGAATGGCAGAGGCCCACAGGATGCTCTGTCCCACGTCCTGCGTACCGTGATTTACCTCGTTATCAAAGGGGAACTGGATGAAAACGGTACATCTGCTTCCCGGTGCTGATGTTCGGAAAAGCTCACTCTCCAAACATGACCCACGCTGATCATATATCTCGGTAATAATCCATCTTACAGTCATGAAGAATGACAGGAAGGACAAGCAGGGAGCAGGCTCCGAGTGCGTTCTTGCGCTGAGTACGTTCATGCTCTCTTTTTTTTCCCTTGTTTTATAGAAAACAGATGCAGCAGAAACTTCCCGATGAGATCGCAGGGTCACATATAATCAGCCTGATATGCATTTTAATGAGCAGCCCTGCTCATTAATGTGTAATGGAGTAATGCTTAATCAATTAGGGACACATCAATGCATACGGCACCATTTATATTGTATGATTCTGCAGAGGACTTTTCCAGGGCAGAACTGGTTCTGCCTATATAAGCTGTTAAAAGGAGACATTTTAAGAAATTACTGTTAGCTAATAAACCACATTGAATTACCTGAATTTGTTGTTGGGTGCAAAAAAAAATAATTGACAGTAATTATGAAAATACATAATTCCCAACTCAATAAATAACATTTGTATATGTAAAAACAGAAACACATCCAGGACATTACACTATTAAAATACTATTCAGGAAGACAATTAACCCAAACAGCATCCATAACATATCCAGTCAAATTATTATTATTATTCTCAGTATTATTAATAACGATAATAACAATAATTTATCTGCAACTATGGTAACTCTGAAAGTGAACAATGTTTCTTGCTATTAAAATTGTCAAACTTTCCAAGTACCACAATTGGAGCAAAATTCCTACCACATCTCAACTGCTACACACACACCCACCGGCAGACATTTCAAAAGTCAGAAAGCTGCGTCACCGTATCCAAAAATGGAACTCTGCAAGTTATGAAAACATCACAAGTTTACAGCAGCTGACAGTAATGAAAAATGCCAGTACCTTGCCTTGAACAAAACTATCACTTAACAGGAATTTGTTACTGATGCCCTTGGTGCAACCTTCTCAGATGCCTAAAAATATGGGCATTATCCCCACTACTACTGATGTTAAATTCACATAAAAAATGAATCTGAGCCATTTCAGGTAAATTTGAAAGAAAGAAAAGCAGTTTGGCATCAGTAGAAGAGACTCCTCGCCTTCAATTTGCATATTCATAAATAATGTCTGCAATAATTAAAGAGCCCATTATACGATTAAAAAAATTCCAACATGTACGTTTTATCGGTGAGAACAAAATGCTGACAGGATCTGCCCAGAAATATTATAAATTAATCGTAAAACAGACCATTTTAGTAAGGCCAAAAAGGACTTCCACGGTTCAAAACAAAACCACGTTGCGCTTTTCCGCAGGATCCTGCCTTAGTGACAACTAGGAGCACCTTAAGTGTCTTCCCGAAAGCCGTGCCGAAGTGTTTGACTATTTCATCAACGTTTTCCTCACTTTTATCTGGAAAGAAGGTGCACATTTCATGCGTGAATTCTCCCACTACACAGTTTAAATTAGTTCAGTATCCCCACTACTAAACAAGTTCCGCTGGAAACTTTAAGATAAATTCGGAATAACCAATCAGTGTCCAACACCTGAGGTGTGGAGCATTAAAGGCCTGTCGCAGGATCTATACTGAGACACTGATTCTCCAATGCGAGTCGCTTTCTGCGCAAACTACACTAACTCAGAAATGTTGCTCGCAGGACTTTACTTTTACATAGTTAGAAAGGTAATTAACGGTCCTGCTTTCCAAGTGCTGCTGAAATCGTGCGAAGGGCAAGATAGAATCACTGAGGTCGAGTAACATTTTCCTAAACACTACAAGCACCTTATGATATGAGCACCGTGACCTGCACATTCCGGGCAATTTGGCGGCGTAGATCTGAACAGGGCAGGGAGACTCACCCGTATCCTCCGCATAGCCGCTACTATCTCCACTCTGCTATTCGGTCGCGCCACATCCAGACTACCAATGTACTACAAATATGGGGGGAAAATACCACAATTAATACCATATTCTCTTACAGTGCATTGGGCGGCTGCGTCTTCCGAGCGCCACCAACAACAACAACAGTGACTAAAAGATGTTATTCTGTGTCAAGTTATTGCTTCAATACAAAATCAATTAAGGGGATCGCCGTAGTTAAAATAACACGCATGCATGCATGCATGATGCTTGTTAACTGGCTGTTTATTACCTAGTCTGCAAATTAACGAGAAGCAACGACAAACCAGAGAATAACATTATAATAAACTCTAACGTTTGGCAGCGTTAGTGCGCGTCGCGGACTTTGCTCACCTACCGCTTCTTTCTTACTCACCTTGGCTTCGAAATTTATGCCATGCTGGAAGGCTTCCTCGTTGTGCAGAGGAATCCTCAAATCGTGACCGTCATCTACTAAATTGTACTTAGTTTTCCCCGGCATGGTCGCTTGCTCGATCAGGCGTTAAAATGTTATTTAGAGAATCGCAACTAGACTTAACGGCACGAAACCGAGCGGCCACCTTAACTTCAGTGGCACACTACAATACGATGCCACCCAGTAAGTGCACGGAAGTACCATGGAGCAAGTCAGCTAGTGTAACTTAATAGTAAGTACTCATGCAAATACATCGCTGTAGTTCGATGAGAATTAAAACAAAAATCAGCCTTAGTGTTGTTTCCCAAGGGGAAAACACACAATCATGTCACGTCCCCGCATCACTGCCAAATAAAACTTCACTCCACGTCCATTGAAAAGTAAAAATAACTTAAAAACAAAAACGGGACTGAATATCTTCCTTTTGCTTGCCCGTTCCTACTTCACCGCAGCGCCATGACTGGGGGAGTCATTCTCAGACTTGGACAATTCGAGAGCTGCGGCTGATTGGCTGAACCTGGGAATTCCACCTGTTTTCATTGGAACAGTGTTACATCATAGATTTGTGGGCGGGGATAATGCCTCATTTTCCTCATTCATTGTAACCTTTAAACGAAAGGGCGCCTATTGTGGCATCTAGTGGTGCAATAGGCAGCGATTCAGCAGCAGAACAATGTTTCATTTTAAAATTGATAAAAGGATCCCTGGAGTCACAGCTTGAGACTCACATATATCCCCCGAAGGTTTGGTTTATTTTATGGATTTCAGGATTTCACTTCCTCAAATCAAATGGTACTGTTAGGTACTGTACTTTTTTCCCTAAATTTGGACAAACTTGTCTTTTAAAAAACGGCCATACACATGTAGGGAAACATTGTAATGATATCCACAGATCTATGGAAATTGATCTCGTCTTGTCAAGCGTCTCTCTTTTCAAATATTCCCCCAATTAACATATGCACTTAGTCTAAAAATATATCCAACGTACATATTTGGATATATTTTAATAATCGTATACAGCTGTCAGGTTATTGCTTCGATAGTTTCATAGTTCATAGTTTGAAGCAACTTGTAGGCTATTTTATGACACCCATAAATTTCAAGTTACAAGTTTTAACAGGGCGAACCTATTATTCTTGTTAAACAAGCGAAATTTTAAACATTACATACATTTTGTATCGCTAAATCAGAAGAATACACTCAACATTTTCCTTCAGCATTCCAAAAAGTGAATGAAAGTAAATGAACAATAATAGTATCATTTCAAACGGAGATTAACAAAATCGACATTAAAAAAAAAATTGCCTGTATATTCCTATCAATTCTATTAAAGCAAGGAACTTAATCTCGGGGAGCGAGAATCGTTTTTACAACACGGAAGATTTTTTGGAAATTGCATACAAGAAATATTTTGAAGTACACTCGGTTTTAAAAAGAGTGCGAGGTCATATCATCATATCAAATATACTTCGCAGTAATAAATACACACTTTCATCTTTTTGATGTAGCATGTTGGATTTTCATTTCTTCACATTATAAATAAAATGAGTTTCCTAGCAACACTAGCATGCTGGATATAGTCCTGCCTGTTGAAATGCAAGAAAATGCGCTCAGCATGCGAGAGTAACATGGACTTTCAAAATGAGGATTGCCTTTGATTGATCACTTTGACTTTGATTTATTACACATGGTTATCTCCAAATTTATTCATAACCATAATTACTTGCATTTTTATCTCTACTGTAGGATCTCTGCCACCATTTTTCTACAACAAACATGTCCTAACCACAAGGTCATGAGGCACGATTGCTATCGTCCATCCATGTAACATGTCCTAACCACAAGGTCATGAGGCACGATGGCTATCATCCATCCATGTAATGTGCAGGATTGCATGCATCATTGACAACATTGTGTTGCAACTCATGAATAATTTTCATCAGACCTCAGAAATGCTGTGTGTTTTGGACACTATACAGAAATGCTGTAGGTTTTGGAAACTGTATGTGGACTAAGCACCTCTGTGCCTCATATCAGACTGAAGCCAAGTTGTCCTTGTGAAACATATGGGATCTTCTCTAAGGAACAAGCACTGATATGGATGACCTATCCAGTATCTCCACAGCAAAGCCTGGTTCACTTGGTTTTCACATTTATTTAGAGATCACTTCTTCGGACTTTTAAGTTGACTTCTCTTGTGGAGATCACATCTTCAGAATATTAAGCTACACTAGGTCCCCCTTGTGGAGACCACAACTTAATATTTCAGTGTGCATTTCATCCAGGTTCTTGCTATGCTGGTTTTATGGGATCCTCTTTTAGTGCAACCGAAGGAAGATCATTTTTATTTTATACAATAATTGATATGTTTGAATTATACTTGATCTTTACTCCCCTAGGAATGCAGACACATATATCTTAAGGGGTTAGATGAACTGTATTCAGTTTATTGCTGAAGAAACCATTGTGACAGCACACATCATTTTTTTGCTTTTAAATATATCATTTACATTTACTTTATTTAGTAGACACTTTTGTCCAAAGTGACATACAAGTGAGGTAAATAGCACATAATAAAAGTATGAGTTTCAAGGAGTCGACTAGGCATAAGTTCAGCTGGGCTGAGCTTCCGGTGACTGACCAGGTACGATAGTAAGGAGTATTGTAGTGCAGGGTTTCCCAACCCAGTCCTCAGGGACCCCAGACAGTCCACGTTTTTGCTTCCGCCCAGCTCGCTACCAGACAGTTCACATTTTGCATCCTCTCAGCTCCCAGAACGTGGATTGTCTGGGGGTCCCCGAGGTCTGGGTTGGGAAACACTGTTGTACCAAGAGCTAATCCATATTTCCCAAACATAGCAAATAGTTATTCAACACTAAGAACATTCTGGGAACCTGGGGTGGTGTAGGGTAGTAGGGTACAGTAGGTGTACAAAACCTCCAAACAACCGTTCTCCTTCGGATTTTATGAATCAGCTGGGGTCCCAGAAACATCTTGGGGTTACACACATCCTGTGTCTCCAGCAGAGCATTTCATATTGCAGCCAATTATATACATCAAGACTGGAATCTAGTAATGAGTTTTCATACAAGAAGCTCCAATTTGTGCTTTTAATGCATCATAATCCTACAAGGATTTGTAATAGTTTCTGCCTCTTCAGAGGACAGTGTTTCTTAATAGCAGACATAAAACACAACTGAGACTGAAAAAAACTATTTAAAAATAGTTGCATTATTAAAATGTTCTAGAATCTGGCCTAAGAATTAACATACACTCCCAAACCATCAAATTCAATACTCTGTAATATTTTTTAGAATTAAGCCAAAGAATGTAATTCCCTCTGATCAGACTTCAGCTTTATAAGATACCAGCTAAAACCCTTTGTCCCTAAATTGTTTGTTGATCTGGTATGCATCCAGTACTGGCCACCCGTTGTCTACCAGCTCATCAAGGTCAGGATGACAGGAGGGTCTGGAGCCTATCGCAGGCAGTACAGAACACAAGGCTGGGGACACGCTGGACAGGAAGCCAGCCCATCGCGCTCTATGGGTAATTTAAAGACACCAATTAGCCTTAATGTCTTTGGACCATGGAAAGGAACCAAAGGAAATCTTCACAACACAGGGGGAATCTGCAAAGTCCACACACACTGAGCAGAGAAGGGATGTGAAACCCCAACTGACAGGGTGTGAGGCAACAGCACTCCCCACTGGGACCAATAACCGGGCTCCCCATTGAGTCCAGTGTGTCCAGTAATTAATAATCACCAGGGTTTCTCAGGGACCTTGGCTGACTGCAGACAGAATGACTCCATCAACACTGCATATATTTTATTCATGTAATTTTTAAGCAATTTCCTTTCCTTGCTGCAAACAGCCCTTAGTCAGGGACCGATCTGGGAGGGGGGNNNNGGGGGTCAAGGCCAACCCTATTAAATACGTGGCCAGTGGTGTAACCACCACATCAAAATAATAAAAACAATATATGCATTAACTTATGTTCTAAGCGATTCCACATAACAGACAGGATGTGGTGCCCCCCCCATAAATATAACCGGACCCTGATGGTCTGCAGGCTCCATTGTTTTTAAATAAATCTAAGAGCATATGATTAGGATTACTCTATCGACTTCATGCTTGTTTACTTGTACTTTGTTACTGTGTCTCAGTGAGATGTAAGCTGGTACCTATCTAAAACACTGAACTGCTCTATAGTTGCAAACAGGGTCACTCTGTTATTCTAATGGTCTTCTTGAGAACCCTGTGTAGTGTAGAACTAGGCATTTTATGGGTACTAGAAGAAGATTGGTCATTGAAGTACCCTTGCATGGGTACTTCTGTGCTGAGACGGGTCACAGTGGCTGTGTACATTCAGGCCATAGTCCCACTGCGATATATTTCAGACATTATAGTGTATTTTCATTTCTCTTTAGGACCCGGAATCCTGTAATTAAAATACACTGCCAAACTATAAAACTCAATACTCTGTAATATTTTTTAGAATTATTAATTTGTACTACACATCTATACTGATATGGAGTGGGTAATGTCTTAGGAACGAAAGGATGCCGCATTGTGTGATGGAAATGAAAATTATCAACCTACAGAGGGCTGAATTCAAACCCCGAAAATCAAAGTGGAATAATGATGTGGCAGGCGAGTCCATTTTGCCAAAATTTCATTGCAGCAACTCAAAATCGTACTCAGTAGTTTGTATGGCCCCCATGTGCTTGTATGCATACCTGACCACGTCGGGGCGGCTCCTAATGAGATGATGGATGGTGTCCTGGGGGATCTCCTCCCAGATCTGGACCAGGGCATCACTGAGCTCCTGGA
>JAODLC010000036.1:16661655-16673545 GCA_026781145.1 Hippopotamyrus pictus | reverse complement strand
ATATTAATGTGTAAATTTATAAAGTAATACGTTATATTACTCGTTACTTAAGAAAAGTAATATTATTACGTAACGCACGTTACTTGTAACGCGTTACCCCCAAAACTGTTAAAGATTAAAGATACTGTATTCTAACAAAACAGAATTTCATTGTACATGTACATGCTATTCTATTCTATTCTATTCTATTCTATTCTATTCTATTATAGAATTTAATTATTTCAGTTATAGTTTTTTTTTTTCAAACAGCATTTAAAAATTCCAGCACAGTGCCCTGAATCTGCATATATTTATTTCATATTGGTCTGTCCATTTTGCTGTGCTTTCCATAGGAGCATCCAAAGGCAGTAACGTAGTACAACAAATAAAAAAAGGGGACGGACGGACAATACAGCGTCTGTGGACCCCAGTGTCAGAAAGAAAAACGTGCTGGAGACACGAAAGATATTGCCTATTGAAATACATCGACTCGAAATTCGTGCAGAGTGACACGAAAAAAGAGGGAAATTCGTGTCCATGAACACGACTCAATAGATTAAATTTCGTGACTATATCACGAAATGCCGTGAGACTGTGTTGCGTAGTAGCTTAGACAGTGTGGGGCTCTTGGGTCTAGAGATGCAAGTGCTTCACTTAACTTGAAGAGATTCAGGCATGTGCTGGCTTAATTAGCACAAAGCGGCGGTCCTTAGAGGAAGGGCACCAGTGCAAAGAGGCACGGTTTGGGCAAAGAGGCATGGTTTGGGCACGGCTCAGCATGTTTCTGAGACACTGACTCCTTCAAGGTCTGCTGGCCTTTTCATGATTATATCCTGTGAAAATAAATTAAAAATATACATATTAAGCCAAGAATTTCTTAGCTGATTCTTAGTTGGCTGGAAAACGGTAAAACAACAAGATCAACAACAGCAACTTTAATGGAAGGAGAAATGTGGTACAGAAATGATTCTGTTTCCATTACTGACTTTCTGTGTACTGTAAGTTGACTTGATGCGAATCAGTGACCCATAAAGTCAGTTTTAACCTAAAGGGAGGGTCTTCGTGTCTCTGGCTCATGCAAGACAGACACTGTGAGTTTTGTCAATCACATCGCGTGGAAATGACAACATAACGTGGAAATCTGGTCATACTAGCCAAACTCGCTTCCGTGTATCCAAAAGAGTAGAAGTGGGGCTCTTTGATTTATATACACAAGTTGTAGTTTATTTCTGGATTAGCCGCCAAGCCTGCAGGGTGTAGAATAACCGGCCCTGATTATAGTATACACCTCTCAGCACATCTTACACCATCTCTGTTTATTTATCATTTAAGTTTTACGTGAACACACTTCAGTGGAAAAAATGTATGTTTTGTTATGAAAAAATTGATGGTACTGACACTGGATAACAGTTATGAAAAATGGATGGATGGGAAAACTGATTGTTGATGCACATCTCATCCAGGTTGGTGCCCTGCCTAATGCCCAATGCCTAATGCCCAGTGCCCTGTGCTTCCTGGGGTATGGGGCAGACAGGTGCCTATTGCGGTTTTATACGTCATAGGCAGGGTCAATTCTTTTTTGTTTCTAGATCCCCAATGAAAGAATCTATTCACCCCTCCCCCCCCAAAGAAAAAAAACAGTGACTGTTTATGGCCAACAGTGGGCCCCTAAACAGTGGGCCCCTAAACAGAGGGCCCCTAAACAGAGGGCCCCTAAACAGTGGGCCCCTAAACACTGGGCCCCTAAACACTGGGGACCTCATGCAAATCAACTGATGACAGCAATGTATCTGCTCTTCTTTGCCTGGTATAAGAAATGTTGGAGGGTATGTAGATGTATATGAAGGGGGAACCAGGGATGTTAGGAATAATTAGGAATAATAATTAGGAGTAATTAGGATGTTAGGATTAATTAAAATTATTCCTTGTGTGTTTTCCTAGAGGGCATTTCAATGTCATATTGATGGTGCAGCACTCTGGAGTGCAGGGCACCTAACAGGAGGGGGTCATTACTGATGTGTTGGGGTGCTGTAAATCAGCTCTCTCCTGAAAGGTAGCTGAAAAGCTGCAGGGGGCGTCGCTGATAAATCCCAGGGGGAGATCTCCGCCCGGCGTGGCCCCCCATGAAGGCCGAGACCGGGAAGGGGATCAGAGGTGGGGTGATGGAAGATGAGGAGCTTTGGTTTTGTTTCTTGTCGGGATGAAAGCCTTCTAGGGCTCTGTGTCCTTTCCTCAACATTTTTGCAAGTAAATGCATTTTGTCTGTCAGCGTGGCAGTGTGTGTTAAGCTCAGGAGTGGGAGTCCTAGGCTGACATTGGAATGGACATTCAGACGGTGCTGGCTATTTCCCATGGTTCCCAGTTTATGGGGTAGGATAGCCATCGCATTAATCTGCGCCTGGTTCAGTCCCAAATGCCCCCCCCCCCACTCTCACAAGGAGAGCCTAGCAAATAGGTTCAGGGGTTACAGTCGATAGGGCGGGCAGGGACGTAGCCATAAATTCTGGGTCTGCTGATAAGATGTCATGTTGGGCCCCCCCAGCCAAGTAGTAACATTATGAGTTTGAACCCCCTCTCCCAAAAAAAAAGAAAAAATTTGATTGTTCCCAACCAGACACATAGACAGATAGTAAAATAATGAGTTTGAGTTCTCGTCAAAAATGACAGACTCCCCCAAAATTCATTTCTGGCTACTGGCCTGGGGCCCCCCTGCAAATCTTTTACATATTTTTCCGCATTGAAAGGCTCGTGTGAGGTGCTGGAGCTGCTACATTTGCCAGGGTGTCCATGTCCCCGCTGTGCCCCCGCTGTGCCCCCACTGTGCCCCCGAGGGCAGCTCACCATTGGCCGCACTGTCCTGCCTTTCTGTGTGCAGGGGGGCCGTGTGCTGTGATGGAAACAAATGCTGACTGTCATGGGGGAGGGGCCTGTGTCTGTCGGTGTTCCGGCTGCTGGCCTTATGTGGCCCCGGAAACGGCCCGGCGGGGGGGGCACAGCATGTATTAACCTACAACACATAACACCAATTCTAATCTGACCCACACCAGCTATGACTCACACTGTTTCCAGTATGCCGTCATTTCTGCTTCTGTCTCTAGACTGTACAGGCTCTAAATTTTTTAAACTCTTGGATTTTTCTCACTCTGTTAAGAATTTTTATTTCATTATTTATCAGGTGGCTTGCAGATGCCTGAATGCGAGGAAGTGTAACATCGCTTACAATTAAAAATTCCAGACATTACGGCTGCTGTATTTCAAATGAAAAAACATTACATTAAATTGGACGTGACAGTGGTAACCGTTATTTTAGATACAAGAGGGACTTTATTTTACCAGGGATTTTAAGTGACTATATTCTGAACCCAGGGCCAACTGTGTGCCTGTGAGATTTATCCCAGGTTAACCTGCTGCACAGACAGTCGATAGTGAATACCAACTCTACCAGTGAAGCCTATTTAACAAAGAGCCGTCCATTTAAAAGTCGCACGTGCAGGAGGTCAGCTTTCAGGGAAAGGGGGGATTGGCATTCTGCGAAAAGCCAGTAATCGAATTGAGTCTGGGGTGCTCTACTCTGCATCAGCACAGCTTCAGCTATGGTAATCCAGAGTCTGCTTATTATGATTATATTAGTCGTTTGATTAGATTCTCTGTCTCTGTACCTTGTGGGCCTGTGGCCTTCAAGAGCAGGAGCAGGAGCTAGCAGGAGAGTTACCCTGGTTAACGAAAAGCTACTAAATTTGCTAACATTTCTATTAATTAATGATTTGCAACTGGATATTGGACATGTGTTTGAAGTACAGCACACCCCGTTTTCCTGGTAACTATCGCAACTCCAAATGTCCCTTTATCTTCAGGCAAAAAAACCTGCTCACACCTTAAACAAACCATTAAACCATTAAACAAACTCCTACACAGGTGTTCACTTAGGGGCTCCTGAACTCATGTAGATGTTCAGTCTGAGCCTCCACAGCTTAGTTAACCAAAACTAATCCTACTGATGGTTTATTTTTTTTATTCATTAGACAGCATTGGCAAACATTTCTTTCTTAATGAATTAAATAATACTAATGTTTTTGAATCTCCGTTGCTTTTTTCAACTGTAAATATTTTGCCTCATCTTTAAAATAGTTCTGCTTCTGTTAGCACCTTTTTAAAGCCGTCTGTACGCTGTCACTGTGTACGTTCTTCATGGAGCACCATAGCGGAACACCAGTTTTTCCCCCGGTGTGACGTGATTGGCCGGTCGTGCTGCTTGGAACACTCCTGCACTATAAAAGCACAGACAGGGGCAAGGACTCCACAGACACACCAAAGCAGCCACTGATCGTCAGCGAGGCCCCCAGCACCTGGTTTCTTCTCCCTGCCTTTGCCACTCGGACTTCCTGCATAATGTGTAAAGGGCTCTCCGCTCTGCCAGCAACATGCTTGAAAAGGTACTGGGTTTTTGCTGGTCTACATCAACCAAATCAGAGTGTTGCTGTGACTGAATATCTGTTTTTAAAATATGTGTTACTGTACCTGGTAATACATATTATTGCTAATGGTTTGAATGTTCCTAACAAAGTGTTAAATTTATTTTTAATATGGAATATTCAATATTAATCTGTATATAACTACAATAGTTATAGTGTATAATAACATATTGTAATTGTTGTATATTGTATAATAATTATATATGTAAAAAAAAAATTATATATGACTGGCAAATACCTTTTACAACAGAATTATATGTGTACATTTGTAGTGTGGCTGATTCTATGAAAAATATAACATATTTTGAAATACTTTAGGTTTACAATTTAGTAATATGATTTATTTTGAAAAATATATTTATATCAATTAACTGGAAAAAGTACATACATTATAATGTAAAATAAAGTTCTGCTTTATGTTTGGAGGTTAAAAATTAGAGGTAGCATTTACTGTTAATTACTCTGGATCTGCTGTATGGATCTGCTGACTTCCTGCATCGTCCCTTTTAGCGCGAAGGACATGAAGCACCGAATCGGTTTCCTGCTTCATAAAGCCGAGCTTCACTCTGACCAGGGAGCAGGCAACAGTAGAGAGAGAGATTCAGCTGCAAAGAGGTAGGATGCTAAAAAAACCTGGATGATCACAATGGATATATATATATATAGATACATCCCTTTGACTATAGTGGTGAGTGGCTAATGTGCTACAAAAGCTACTTCAGTTTGGACAGCAGCTGATTGCCGTTTGACTCAGTTTTCCGGTGGGATAACATAATAGATAATTTTGTCGTTTTATAGATATGTCCAGGAGGATAATAAAACAAAGGCACCCAAGGCTTGTCCTTGAGTGTGGACATCTACCTTTCTATATATCTATATATGACTTAAGGAGTGGCCCTCTGCATTTTACAGAAAGAAATCAGATAGAAATAACTCCTGTTGTATAAGTCAGGGTGTCATATGTCATGGGATGCCCATGGAAGGTGTCAGGTGCTGTTCTGTCACAGGACACAAACAGCACGGGGGAGATCCCAGTCACCGATGGTTAAGTTATTCCATGTGCTTTTGTTTGGGAGAATGAGGGAGACTATATACAAAAGACAAATTATTTATCACTTGTAACCTGTACATCAAAAGATTATTATTAATAGTCCATTTCCTTTTGATGGCTTTTATATTTTTGTGTTTTATTAATTAGTTTTGGAGTACAAGGCCTCAGGGAGATAGTATATATTGAAGACACGTTAATTTTCAATTTCGATTCAATTTTATTTGTATAGCGCATTTTCACAACATTGAACTGTCTCAATTTCCATTAAATAATAGTTTGAATAAAATTGTTTATTTTGTTCTATTGGTAACAGTGTTCCGGCTGAAGTTGGGAAATGGAAGGAGTCACTGAACAACTTGGTGAATGACAGTGGTAAGATTGGCAATAACAGAAACAGCTCGGCAGGTGTAACCATAAAGCTACAATTAACCATATGTAACAGTTCTTAGAAAATAGCTCACTAATTAAAATTCAAAGTATGCCCATAGAGATTAGATTTTTAATCTAAATTTTGACCACACACAAGAAATATATTCAAGAGTTGCTCATGGTCACATTTTTCTCATGATGCAAATGCAAGGTGCTTTTCCCCAAACATCCCTGGGTCTTGCCTACAGGGTGCTACTCAGCTGCCGTCTGACACAGCCCCCTACTGGCCCCATGTCGCAATGACAGGCTCCTACTGGGCCCATGTTGCAAAGTCACCCTCAAACACTTCATATACTGACTTTCCTTCAGCAGCACTCAAATTTCTAGAAATTTCTAAAGCAACTTCATTACATTATTTTTTTTTTCTACTGGGAAGCATACTTCCAAAAGATGTTGTCATAATATCCGATAATGTTCTTTTTCACTAATTTTTTTCTGCAGGTTAATATAAAAATATGTTTTGTTGGGATGTTTTTCTTTATATACACAATATTCATTTTATGTTTCAGTTGGGCTTCCAGCTTTTGCCACTTTCCTGAAGTCTGAGTTCAGCGAGGAGAATATTGAGTTCTGGATGGCGTGTGAGGACTACAAAAAAACAGCATCCCAAGAAAGTCTTGCAGCCAAGGCCAATGTCATCTATGACAGATATGTTGCTGTTAATTCTCCACGTGAGGTATGTATAACAAAAACCTAATACTCAAAGAAAGTCGCATCGAAAGTCAATAGATGTAATGGATTAATTGCAGAATACATCTGTAAATATATTTGTACACTGTAGCGTTTTGCTACAATTTTGGAGGGTGAACTTAACAAGGCTGTCTATGGATGACTTCCGTAGGTCAACCTGGATTCGGCAACCAGAGAGGAGACCAGGAAAAACTTGCAGAATGCTGGTCCCTCCTGCTTTGAGGAAGCCCAGAAGAAGATCTTCCTCCTCATGGAGAAGGATTCCTACAGAAGGTTCCTGAATTCAAAGCTCTTCCTGGATATGACACAGTCAGCCAGGAACGGCTTCCCCTGTGGAGTTGAGAAGAGGCGGAGAGGGACAGCCTGTAACCTCGGCCAGATCTTGCCTCAGTTTGTCTAGAGCACTGGTTCCCACTCTGGTCTTCAGGGGCCCATAGCTGATCCATGTTTTTGCTGCCTCCAAGCTCCCTGTCAGTCAGTCCGTGTTTTCGCTCCCTACCGGGAGCTGGGAGGGAGCGAAAACATGGGCTGTCTGTGGGTCCCCAAGGACTGGACTGGGAAACACTGACCTAGTGCATTTACATGCCTGTTAGAAGCAGTTTCAGATCTCTGTGTCTGGTGTAGCAGAAGGCCTGAAAAGCAGTAGAGATGCGAAGAGTAGAAATATAAAGATTTGTTTTTATCACTGTGTGGCTATATGAGAAAATAAATACCGAAAAATTTGCTATCTAAAAATGTCTAATATTATTTGTCTTAGAGTATTATAGCTGTGTTATACAAGTGAGGTTAGGACAAGACAGGAGTAGCACAATTCTAAATGTATGTTCTAATCTCTTTATGCTTCTAACCATTCTTGTTTGTTCTTGTTTATCATTCCAGTACTAATATACGTTTAAACACTTTTTCATTATTTTTAATAATGAAACCTAATACATTTTACATTCTGGATCACTTTAGCAATACCGTCAAAGAATCTGAGAACTGACCTCAGTTACCATTCACACTAAGCTGCAACTGTTAAAATATAGCAAACATTTATTGGATAAAAATATTATCATTTTATTTTCTCGTGTCATGCTCTGCATCCTCTGTTTTGCAAGTTCAAACGTGCCTTTATCGATAATTAAATTTACACACCAGACATTGAGTTGGTGCCACCTTCTGCAGAACTACCTCTTATTCCGTTACTTTTTTTTGCTACTTGTCTCTGTTTACAGTTAATATTTCAGTTACACTGTATTGGAATAAAAAGATGGAAGACAAGGTGAGATTGCGACACAGAGCAGTTATATATTGGAGTGTGTTCTGTGCATTTTCGCCGCTGTGTGCCTCAGAGAGTGACACGTTTGCCCCTTTGAGTAGTACCAAGCTTCTGTTTGTGGTCAGAACATTATATGGGAAATTTTGCCTGTTCTCTCTCATATTTGACAGGTTTTCATTCCTATATGAATCATCCACTCTAGACGTTCTCTCTGTGAACAGTCTCATCATCCGATCTGTCTTTTGTACCCTTTGTCGAGATACCTATCGGACTGTACGCATGATGTATTGTGTGTCTGTGCTTATTGCAAGATGTATTATTCAAATTGTTTTCAAATATTGCCGTAACTGTGAAGCGGGAACCATACTCTGTTGTGTTATGGTCACACACTTTTGGCTGGCAATATCCCTAATCTGTCTATTTACCGTATATACTACATTTACAGTATAGCCTATGAATATCTCAGGCAAATATATTCACTGTCATCACTTTGTCATCAATGAACACTGAACATCTGATTGTATTATTTATAGACATTTATTTCTTGTAAACCGTACATCACAACAGTTATTATTTATTGCATCATTTTTAGTATATTTTCTTTTGATGGCTTCTATATTTTTGTGTTTTTATTTATTTTACTGTTATTACAGTGTTTTGTTACTATCTGGAATAAAACTGTTAATGAAACAATTGTAATCTGCACATGGTTTATGAATAGCTAGGATTAGTCGCCATTAACCTGTTTGCATATCACAAAGTATGCGCAGTACAATATATTTTAAAATAGCTTAAAAATCTGTTGGGAATTTGACTCTGAGGTTCACAGCATGCAAATACAAAGAGTTTTGGTACTAAACCTGGGGTGGGAGATGGAGTGCTAAAATATGACATTTTCATAACTTTAGTATCAATGCTGTCTTAACACAATGCTAGTCAATTACTTGCACATAATATTTCAAAATACTCTAATCAACTGTGAGGCACAACGATCAAATACGTACATCGGAAGAATAGCTATCAAAAATTTATATTCTTATATTATATTCTTAATCTTTTATCAAGATTACTTTGTTCTCAAGTCAGCACAGAAACTATCAGGTTTAAGAATGTCTTGATAAGATGATTAAAGACTGTCTATAAAATAAGATAAGACTTTAGTTGGGGTCTGCTCCTTAACTATTAATATAAACTGTTGCTAATCATTTGATGATATATTATTACATTAAAAGATTCATTCACAAACAGATTTAGTTATTAAAAATAAGCTAGTCAAGGAAAAAATGAAGGAACAACTAGTTCACATCGGAGTCCTATTATTTATTTGCTGTGCAAACATTATACATGTCTGCAGTCCTCAGCGTCCAACAGGTATGAGTCATACCCAGGACCTTAGGTGTTACTGACCCGTCATACACCAATCATTCACTATGGCATCGCTTTACTTCCAAAAATGAAAACCCTTTTGATTTCATAGTGATTTTTGTACTCTTTAGTAATAAAATTTTTATATATAATTTTGTATATATAATTTTTATATTCATAAAATTGTTTCAGGATTACATTTGCATTTTCAGTTTACAATTTACAATTCAGCTGTAGAATTTTACAATATCAGAACAATTAAAAGGTTGTTTCTCACAAACTTTATCAGATCTCCAAGACATCCATCCATCCATCCATCCATCCAGTTAATTCATGATCGTAGGGTGGGTGGATGCATAAATGGATATCCTACATTTATGTTTACTGTAAACCAAATATTTAAACTGTGGAAATGTAAAAATTACTCTAAAACATGCCACCTAAGTCATGGCCTTGTGAAGGTCATCAGTGATCCTCATTTGACCTCCCTGTTGTCTCTTGTTCCCCACTGCAACATCTAAATAGTGTTTAAACAGCTGCATTTGTACAGGTGAAAAATGACAGATGAGTGTGCTCTCACACTGGAGTAAGCTTCCATTGTCCTGAAACCACACCCTCCTGGCCAGACCCGCATCCATTTGTATTCTGCCAAGTGCTGTAACAATGTTTTGTTGACAAGTCTGACAGGTGAATGTGACGGGCTTCAGCTTCTGCAGCCACGTTGCTGTTGGCTCAGCACACCTGCAGCATTGCGGCTGTAGATAAATAAACAAAGAACACGGCTTTGGAAGGAAATTCATTTTTTTCTGAGCCTTTTTTCTCTTATGCTTTTTTTCTGTACCTTTATCGTAATATATATTACATTTGATTTGTTAAAATGCTGGACTATTTATCTGTAGCTGCTACTGTTTCTTGGTACGAGGACCTGAGACCTCAAAAGCAGGAGTGTAACCGCACATATCAGTCACTAAAACCACTTACACATGAACTACATTACCTTGCCTTCAAGCTAAGAGTTTTGCTTGCTCTAGTCCTAAATTAATGTAAGAAAATTAGACGTAATCGTTAAGACATCCATCTATCTATAGCCACTGATCTAATGTGGAATCACAGTGATCCTGGAGAACATTCTCGGAACAGCATGAAATGTTAGGGTTAGGGTTAGGGTTAGAAAAATACACCCACACTTAGCTTAGTTTAGAAACTCCAATCCGCCAAAACCATGTGTTTTTATGTTGTAGGAGGAAACCCATGCACCCTCATAGGGAACATACTGGCCCCCACGCACAGGAGCTGAACACACTGGCCCCTCACACACAGGAGCTGAACACACTGGCTCCTCACACACAGAAGCTGAACACACTGGCCCCTCACACACAGGAGCTGAACACACTGGCCCATCACACACAGGAGCTGAACACACTGGCCCCTCACACACAGGAGCTGAACACACTGGCCCCTCACACACAGGAGCTGAACACACTGGCCCCTCACACACAGGAGCTGAACACGCTGGCCCCTCATACACAGAAGCTGAATATGCTGACCCCCCACACAGAGGAGCTGAACACACTGGCCCCTCATACACAGGAACTGAATACGCTGGCCCCCCACACACAAGAACTGAACACGCTGGACCCCCACACACAGAATCTGAACATGCTGCTCCCTCACACACAGGAGCTGAACATGCTGGCTCCCCACATACAGTAGCTGAACACGCCAGCCCCCATACACAGGAGCTGAACAAGCTGGCCCCCACACACAGGAACTGAACACGCTGGACCCCCACACACAGAATCTGAACAGAGTGGGATGCAGAGATGAATGTGTGTGTGTTCTCACTGGAACAGTGTTGCCTTTGCAGTGCGTCAATGTCCACCTGCCTCTCCTCACCCCTTCCATCAGCCTTGAAGTTTCCATTCTCTATTCGTTTCTCCAGCTTGCGGAAACACACTTTGATCTCATGAGAAAAACAGGGGCAGAGCTGGACAGATGAGAGGTGCTGTGGGATATATAACGTGGCAGACACTTATCAGGGTCTATTACAGTTGTTTGAACAGAGAGACAGAGGTGGACTCCACAGGAGAGCCGATAAGAGTGTTTATTGGCGGATAATATAAATCCCTTTCATATATATTTATGAGAGATTATTGGGTAATATATTTAGTCATGAGAATTCAGGGTCAGTATTATCGTATACAAACATTCATGTTTGAGGAAATGAATGAAGGAACCTATCGCTGACTCAAAGTCAAAGGAATGTGCATACTGTGATTGGTGTTTAACATTTTGGCTTCCCATGTGACCTGCCTGTACTGTAGCACAGTTTGGTCAGTAACAGAACTGGGTGGTTGTTCTTTGGTAAGATACAATACAAATTCAAGAATTTAGAAACAGACGGTGCTATCAGGCAGAATGTCATTTTTAAAAATTATTATTAAATGCTTTATTGCAAAATTTTGCAGTTGGAACAGATCTTTAAGCCATTTTCCCTTGTACTGCAATGCAGAAGTTTAAAAAATTGTTATAAATGACTATAAATCGATGACTTTTGGTGTGCAGCAGATATATACTCAGCAAAAAAAGAAACGTCCCTTTTTCAGGACTGTGTATTTCAACAATAATGTTGTAAAAATCCAA
>JAODLC010000036.1:16645618-16661555 GCA_026781145.1 Hippopotamyrus pictus | reverse complement strand
GTTATTTGGATTTTTGCAACATTATTGTTGAAATACACAGTCCTGAAAAAGGGACGTTTCTTTTTTTGCTGAGTATAGAAGGAATGGAAGCAGAATCAGGATGTTATACATGATGAACATGCAAAAATGCAAATAGAAAGAGTAAATAGAAAGTGTTAAATGCTGTATGATCTAAAATAGCACAAACAGTACAACATATAATATGATAACGTGAATTTATAAGGAGGAGGAAACTGTTTTCAAGAACAGATCTGAAATATTAATTCTTTCTATATCCTCAGTGTAATAACTTGAAGAATTTATAATTTTTTATGTATGTCATTTATAGCAGAGCAAAAATAGGAAAACCAGGTGCAATACTAATAACAGCAATTATAAAATATATATTTAAAGAATTTTATTGGTTTAAAGATAATAAAGGTCCATTACATCATTTATTAATACATAATATGAATATAAAGTTACATTACGTTCAAAATACCTCGTGACCTGTTTACTCAAATCCCCAGGTAGCATCAACCCAAACACATCCGAAACGGCATCTCGACATCCTGCTTTTAAAAACGCATCCTGAAAACCACGTAGTGCCTCTAAACAAACATGTTTGCCTCCATCCTGGGGATTACATCTAAGCATTTTTAACTCCAAATTTTGCAGGCTGTTGACCATTTACTGTTGTTTAGCTTAACAAGTGATTTTACAAGACATTCCTCAAACAAATACACTCCACAAGATGACATAATAGTAATTTAGTGTTCTTCATTCAGAACATGACGTGCTTGGATACATTTCAGAATGATGATCTTGGTTTTTAAATATAAACTAAATAGAAATAGATGCAGTAATCTAAACGATACGCATACTCAAGCTGATAAACAGGTTTATTAACGGTTTATTGAATCCGCACTTGGTCTTATGCCTAAATGTTGCATCAGAGCTCCATGTTGCTTAAAAGCTGAAGAGAAAATTAGAGTAAACTGAATAATAGAGCACACAGTCAATAGCATTTTATTTAAATAGACATGGTCACCACTAAATATTACTACCCCTGATGAGAAGCGTGAAATGATACATATTTTTCTATAGAAATAGTATTATTCAGTTGTAACAGATTTGCTTGACAAGAATCCAGCTGCTGTCAATAGCTTAACAACCACGGAAACAAGCAGCTACTTAATTAATTCCAGGTACTGCTCGGACCTGAGGAACCGGGCAAAGGAGTCCTTCTCCATCAGAGCGTGGATGCGTTTCTGGGCCAGATCGAAAGTTCCTGTGGAGAGGTTCACCAGGTTCCTCAGGGTGATGTCCTTGGTCACATGGTCGATGTTCACCTGTTAGCAGTCGGTGGGCTTTGATTAATCAAAACTGAACTGGATTGAGAATTTGTCAACTCTACATTGTATTTAAACACAAGTAATGAACTCCAGGATCTTTTACTGTCCTTTCACTATAGCGTGATATTCCTGGATGGGAAACAAAGTTTCCAATAGCTTTTGTGCCAAACATGAGCTACCCACAATGGAAATTAGTCTCTTTTCATGCATTTTAAGGAAAAAAACTACACAGAGCTGAGATCTGAGCACATAATAATGGGCACTCAATGAGAAACAGACTGATTTATGCTGTTGGGCAAATAATTTATCACACGGCATGTACTGGGCAAGTGAAATGCAAAAGAATGGAGAAGGTCCGAGCGGTTAAAATTAACTGGATTCTGGCGGACCTCTCTTGGGCCTTCAGACTGAATGAAGTCCTCGTAGATCTTCTTGGCTTTGATGGCCATCTTCATGGGGGATTTAGTCTTCTTGAAGTCCTCACATGCCACCCAAAACTCAACATTCTCCTCACTGAACTCAGACTTCAGGAAGCTCTTAAACATGGCCAGGCCATCTGTGGAAAAGGAACACATGGAAAATGCCCAATAGTATTAAGTGTTTTGTTCTAAAGCCACCAACACAGGAGGATCTGCACCTGAAAAAGGTGCTTATGCCTGGACACTCATATCGACATTATTAAAATTAAAAACCACTAAATTGACCGTAAAGGTACAGTAGCTTACAATAATTCATAAAACCATACTTGCTATTACAGCATATAGTATATGACTGAACATTATGAGGTAACTAAAAATTAATGACTATATGTACAACTTGCAATTAATAACACAGAAGATGAGCTGAAATATTATCCGAGTGACAATAATACCAGGGTAGGAGATTACCTGGTGTACTCAAAAGGATAATGTTTTCCAGAAATGGAGCGCATACATTTTCTGTTATCTTTTAATGCTATGCTTCTGGTTTTCATTAAGGCGTGATTATCACGCGCGCATGAACATTCTGATAAAATTAGGTTGGGGAAACATTGCGTTCTTTCCTTCAAACTGAAGAAAAAAGACAGCATCTGGCCTCCTTTAAGGCAGCACTTCAGTTTTTAGCGCAATGCCTTATTTTCCTGCCTGTTTACTGCTATAAATACTGTTAAATGTTAATAATAGTTCATTTGTGCTTAAATGGAACTTGATGGATGGATGATTAATGGTGAACAATAAAGGGCAATAATCACAAAAAAAATTTTCTGACGTGAAATTGCAAATGAGAAATAATTAAGATAATATCATATCGCTATACTGGAATAAAATTAAACTGAAACTAAATATGTATTTTAAATAAATCAGTTAAATAAATACATTCATAGATAAATATATCTCTGCTAAGACTATAGTACACTCTCTGGAAACATTAAATAATGAAACAGAAGTTGGCCCCCCATCCTGGGTTGTTCCCTGCCTCTTGCCCATAGCTTCCGGGATAGGCTCGGCCCCCCCGCGACCCAGAAGGATAAGAAGGTTGGAAAATGGATGGATGGATGGATGGATGGAAGTTTCTTTTGACTGATGTCAAAGGAAGGAAGTTGCAGTTTATAACTGCAGACATTTTCAAACTAGTGAAATTTTTTGGGTGGGGGTACCACAAAAAGGATCTAATAACATAGCTACAATTTGGCAGCACTGTATGTGCTCTTAAGAAACAGTTCTCGCCATTTCCAGGATGAAAAATGCAATTTGAACATACAAACTTTCTGTCGTATTCAAAGTAGAGTTAAAATTAGACTTCGGGGTGGAATTTGAAGGCTGATTAGCTCAGGTCACTGGGGCCGTAAGTGTGCAGAACAAACAGTTTATGAACAGCTTAAAGACCTCATCAATCTACCTCGGGTTCCTGACAAATGTGTAAACCCAGGATTGTGGTCTGTTGATTCGTAACAAAGTGAAATAAATTCTTTGGCCCGTCTAAAGGCAGCGAATGGGATACATATGGTAGCATGTTTACATGGTAAGGATTAAAACACCTAGTAAGGAAAATGTTTGCGTACTTAAAATGTAATATTGCTCATTGCTTTATGTAATGCTTCCTCCATAAGGTGTGTGGCTCTGTGCCCATGATCAGAAGGTCACCGATTCAAATCCCAGGGTGGGCAGAGTGATGTCATTGTTGGGCCCTTGAATAAGGCCCTTAACGCTAAACTCTCCAGGGACTGTCTGACCCTGCTTTCTCAACTGTATGTCGCGTTGAATAAAAGCATCTGCTAAATAAATAACTGTGGATGTCAACCTGAATTCTTTCGACGCATCATGATGCTTGTATTTTCATTACTTTGAAGAATATACACTAGGGGCTAGAACGGTGGAAATACTTCCAATCATTAGAGATTGCAAAACTTTATTCAACTTTATTTAATTGTTGCTCCAGCGACGTCCAATGCATGATATTTCTAAACATTCTTTGAGTTACCGCCAGTATTCGTAATTTCGCAATTTTTAAAGCGCAATGCTGAAAATACTAGGTGTTTCCACAATTTTTCGGACTTGTGTACGAGTTAAATGACAGCGGCCGATTTCAGCTGACTGTCAGGGGCACTAAGGTGCCGCGTTTGGTTCCACGTCGGCGGAGGCAGAACGCAAGGAGTCGACTTACAGCCGCTCATCAGCACGTTGTCGAGCGACTCCCGCCACTGCAGGGCCTCCTCGGGTGACGGCCTGTGCGGAACAAAAAGCGCAAAATCATGGTGCCGCAAGGGAAAGACGCCTAACCGCTAGTTAAATGAACAAAGTCTGGATTTCTGGAACAGGAAGGATAAAGCAAATGTAACAAAAGCAATAACTGTGTCCTGTATTGCTCTACATCAGCACTGTAGCTGTGAGCTTTAACCTAGAAATCGAGTTCCGGTCATCGACAGCAGCCCTGGGGGAGCCACAGAGCTGCAATGACCCCAATATTTCAACGCTCAGTTTGTTAGAACCGTCAACATCATAAGTGTCCCTCTTGGCTTTTCTAACCCGGCACCTACAGTGACATTCAATGGGAATCAAAATGTCCTTCTTTGCTAGTCGGATTCATTCAAATAGGTAGCCTTATTACACCCAAAGATTACCACTCCATCAATAAAATCAAGCTATTTTATTTTCCCCAGACGATACGCTCAGTCCTCGAAACTCAACCCCCCAGCCCATTGTAGTCCTTTCTATGGCCACACGGCATTTCGTTCTCTGATTCTCTCTTGTGCCAACGCCCAAAGGACCATCGTTCATTCCTCCTCGTCGCTTTTCCCAAGCCCGTTTCCACTTCTGTACCCAAACGCCCCCCCCTGCTCTGTCCCACCTGTCCCTCGTATCACATGGTCCTGTTTGCCGTCCTGCCCCAGGGTAAGTCTCACATCGGGTTATTCTGAAGAACAACAGAGCAGTTAAGGCCGCAGCCCGGGATCTGCTAATAAGCCTATTCCTCATTTATGCCATTGCGCATTTATGTGACAGGGAGCAGGCTCATGCGGATCACTCCTGCCAAAACTCTCCAGATCACATAAAACATGGCTACAGATCTGTTTCTACATGATAAATCATTACCGTGCTTTACGATAGCTAATCTTCTGACATTAATATGCGACTCATGGCTAAAATATGCCAAGCAAGAGTAGCTTTTTGCTACGCGCTCCTGCGCTACTGGTTATTATCTCGACTGGGAGTCCATTAGTATGTGCAGTGACCGCTGTAAACTGATGTGACGCATTAGCATTTGATGTGGGGAAAACACAACAGATGTTTGGTTTAGCATGGCACATTATCATACTCGCCACATGAGGGCGTAGTTTGACACGCTTAGAAAAAGATAATTAATGAAAAGGTCACAGTCGCACATTTTCCAGTGAAATACCATTATGTTCCCCCTTAACAAGTCTTTAGATGGATATACGATGGCTTCTGCATTCCTTATCTTATCCAAGACCCCAAAGCTAGTGACAGTAACTTCAGTTATATAAGAAGAAAAATAATTAATAGTTAAACAGTTCAAACCCTAATAGGTTTAACCCAACCATGTAACTGGCTTTGAGCTTCGTTTGTTAATTATTTTCATTTCATTTTTTATCAATATTTCATTTTATTCTGCTGAAAAACACCCCTTTAAAGGAAGATGTCTTTCATTTCAGTGAATAAATTGCACAATGTCAGAAAATAACTTGCATGTGGTAATTACGTCAGCCATTACATAAAGTGGTGGAAGGGAAAGCGTACAATGACTCCTATTATTATTATTATTCAGGCCGCGCCGGGGGACTTAAACTGCTCTGTTAACAGCAGCTGCCAACCGCTGACGGCGCTTCCAATTTGCTTTTCCTGTCAGTCAGGTACTCCTTTTTTTGCTTTGTTGAGTGCCTGATCTGAGGCTGTGGTGTTTCTTCACAGCACTCTTGTGCTGCTCGTTACATTATGAAGCAGCGCGTCCAGGACGGGCAGCTGTGCCCATGATGCTCACTTCTGAGCCTTTTCGGGTTTCTTCTCCGGCTTTTCTGGGTAGGCAATGATGAAGTCGACGGAATTCTCTGGCTTCTGGAGCAGAGTTCCCAATTTAGTCTTGATGCCTTTAGCCCTTGAAGATAAACCAGATAAATAAGTTTCCATTATGCAGTTCTCTCCTCCATAAATATTTAAGTTGAATGATTGGGGTGATGATCTTATTTACAAACGTACAAAGTCAAAAATAAATTCTGATTGGGGCGGGGGCACATTTAATAAAATTAAGTCACTTTAGGGAAAGACCCTTCTGCATTGCCATGGTGACACACATATAGTCAGAAAACAATATTTGGTGGCCCTTTATTTCAGAGGGCACAAGAAACTTAGTAACTCAGTTATTACTCAAGTGCAAATCATGAACAAACATAGTAACTGTATGAAATAATGAACCATTATGACCAATTAATACAAATCAGTACATAACACTTAGTTTCTGTTCAATTAATACATCAGTAAGAATGTACTACTAATTATTTGTACCACCTCGAGTAAAGTGTTAGGCCTTCCCAATATTTTTACAAAATGATATGAAAATTTACAAAAGTGTTGAACATGAAAGAGAATAAGCAACTTGATAATGACTCAAACTTGGAGTACATTAAAGTTGAACTAAACTTCTGAGGGAAACTAAGGATTATTTAAACAATGCGTAAATTATACCGTATCCATAACAACTACCCAGGGAAAACAAATATTACGTGATATATAATTAGTATCTGTGACGTTTAAGAAACACTGGGGACAGACTGGTAGGAAGGTCCCTTAGCGGGAGGTATGTGTTTATTAAACACTCGCCATTCCTCGGTGCTGTCCCCAAGGGCCCTGGAGAGAGACCTCACTACTCACACAGCAGACAAACCCCAACAGTCACTACATATGTCAAACACGTGGGGTCTGCACTGAAGTTGTTTAGCTGAAGCACATCCCATACCAGGAATACCTGGGGATGGAAATGGAACTTCAATTTTAACGCAAACTACTGTATTCACCACCATTCGTTGCTGAGATGTTTTGGTACCTTTCAAACAAGGCAAACATCTTCTCTAACTGGCACTTCCGTACAGTGCCCCAAGTGAACCTATCCTTGGACACCGAACATCCTGTCTCGACCACAAACACTACATTTAGTTTCTTTAACATATAAAATGTCAATTATGACTTACTGCTATTACTATAATATGCACCTAAATAGATTTTGCCTATAATGTTTACAAACTGACATTGGAATTAGTTAATTAAGCAGAATACTGTATATTCCCTGATACACCGTTTGTAGAGGGTGTGACCTGAAAGCACTAACAGGATGGCCAGCGTTCAGTGCCGAGACACCAGCCATCCAAGCTGTCGTCTGCATAATTCTTTTTCCTTTTCAGAGTTCGGTCCCTGACATTAGAGAAGCCAGCAAATGTGAGTTTAGCATAAACCAGGATTGTATCTCCTCCCATCCACTGCAGAGAAAGGCTTATCTTCTCAAGTGAGGCACTTCAATGAAACCAAATACGAGTACGACTTCTCATCCCCTCATCCCTTGTCTTAATGATTGTTGTGTAGACTCCATTGCAGTTCATTGTAGGCATAATACAAACAGAACAATGACTGCAACAGTAAAATTACTTCTACACTTGTCACAACAATATAACAAGAAGTTTAAAGACACATTACATCCTGTAATAAACAGGGCATAATGACTATAAAAGATTTTGTGAAAACTTGGGGGCATAGCATATATATTATACATGCGGTCTCTGTTCTAACTGGTTTGTTACGTTGGTGAAAAGAAGTAGAAGATAATGAATGAATTAATTCAGTGTTCACTGATGCTTTTCAAATGACTACAGCTGGCAGAATTGTGTACAAAATGCCTGTTGAAACTGGCCTTGATTAGAAAAATCAAAAACAATAAATTTCTCATAATGTCTTTAAGACAATACATTCCAGATGCTGACTGCTATTAATGTCTTGGTGGGAAAATATATGATGCGGATTGGTCAGCTCCGAAAAGAAAATAAGTTATATATCACATTTACAATAATCTAAAACTATTTAATAATATAAAAGAAAATCTTGAAATTTTGAAGAATGCATGAGGGAATAGTCCTCATGGATAATATATACTGCAAAGATTTCGGTTTTAATAACTTAGATAGTAAGTATTATTTTATATATTCAAAGCCACACTTTTATGGATCGTGGGTATTTTCTAATCAGTTATATAATCCGTTAGTGTTGTTTAGCATCTCTGTATAAAATATACTTCCATGCAATTTTCTTACAGTCACTTATTCATAACTTTGTGAACCCCCAAAAAGTGCATTAAATAGCAATAAATTGCACCTAAGTATGATTTGTATTTATTTATTTATTCACAAAAGCAACAACAAAGGAGTTTATTCATTGTTTATTTAGTAACATTCTCAAAAATGAACATGCAGCAGATCTAACCGCCTTTTAAGGAATAATCCAGCATAGATCCTACCTTTCCAGGCATGTATGGGGTAAGGCTGCTAACCCTCGACACATTTTCTCTGCTTTTCAATCTTGCAAAAAGTGCTTTGGAAACACGCACAGTGAGTCCGCAAGTGGTGCCGTCCGCTTGGCTTTTATTTGGACTCCTCAAGCTCGGAGTTATATAGAGATACCCCACAGGCACGGGACCAGGAATTCCACCAATCAAACTGCAGACTACGATTACATGCAGGCGAAAAACATAAACACACAAAAAGCTGTGGTCTCCTCAAGCCAGATAATAGATATTCCAGGGGAGCAGTTCACAGCTCAGTCAAGTTTCTTTTAACCCACATAAACTAGTCTAGTCACCTCATCAAAAACATGTTTTTTTGAGGTAGAAATGCATTTTACTTGAGTATTCTTAGACTATAACTTTTGATAAATGACTTAAGTTTTTTTTTATATAACAGAAAGAATCTGTAAAAAGTTTCAATTTCCATTGCTTGGTATTTTCAGTGTTTGGGTACCTTATGTGTTTCAAACAAGCAGAAGTACATAAAAAACTTAAAAAGAAACTTTTATAGGTAGTAGGCCTTTCTTTGCTAAACTGAACCAAAACTAACCAAACAAAATACAAGTCTTTTGGCATTTTTAGTTTTTGATTGCATTCACAGCTTCCCTCCTGTTTCCCTCCTGGTGGGGACAGAAAAAATGTCCCCACTACATCAAAATAACAGTTTTTTATCACACTGTGACCCCAAAGTCATCTGTTTTAAAGTTTGTAGATCATTGTCTCAGATCATTAGTTAATACTGACAAACCGTGTGGACTGTATCCATTACATTATTTTGACCAATCAATAATGATACCCAAAGAACCTTCCAGAAGCTCAGTCCAAGCTTCCGTAGGCTAACCTCTTGGTACTTCTTTCCCCAAATACTCACAACTGATAAAATGGAAAAAATAGAAGAATTTCGTATTTTAATGACAAATTTTAATGCAGAAATGATAAGGACAACAGTGGGAGTTTTGTGTGTAGTTCATGTGCATCTCTCACATAACACTGTTAGCCAGACACAATAACAGACCATGCTGTGGAAAAGGATTTGTGCCAAAATGATGGGCTGCTCTGCTGTGAGTTTTCCTTCCTTTTTAAGAGTCTAAAAGACTCCGCCTTAACATTCCGAGCCTGTCTTTCCAACCCTACATGTCTCTGATCGCTACATGACCACCTGTAACACGATGTAATCACAGTACAGGCGGTCCCCAGGTTACGCACAAGATCCATTCTCCAAGTCTGTCTTTAAGTTAAACTCGTTGGTAAGTCCGAAAAATAATACAGTGGATAATGATAGCTATGCAGTAATAATACAAGTAGTTAGGCCTGCATATGGTCGTGTACTGTGCCGACAAACCGCTGAAGTCGTACAATGTTTCCACAAGCGCCACAAAGTAATGCATGTGTTCGTTACTGAGGACCCTGGTGTTTAACCCGGATTTTTAATAAAATAAGCTTCTTAGCAGTCTATTCGTGTTTGATGAGCCCATAAGTCGGACGTCCTTAAGCTGGGGACTGTGTGTAATGTGAGATTCATAGGACAGTATAGTTCAAGCTCTGTTTTATTGTATTTGATGTAGGTGTCAGAGATCTGGCATCAATGTCATCTATATGTCATCTATGGCCAGTTGGGCTCAGCGAAGTAATGAAAGGCACCAGGCCGCAGGACGTTATGTTTGTACATTATCCAGAGAGCTATATCGAGCACTTTCAAAAGCACACAACTCATACTTATCAATTATTTAGGTTCACTTGAATTCTGCAACTCCTTGCTTTGTAGTTCATACATTTTTCAGCATTTTATTGTGTACATATTTTAATAATTTATGTAAAGCTAATCAAACGACTTTGCATAAAGATGTACTGCAGAGACGTTACACATGCTCTTTCAGATTAAAAAGACAACAGAGAGCAGCCAAAAAATAAATGTGGAAAAGCTGGTTTGTACATCTATATTATAAAAAATGACTATGTCAAAGAAGAAAAACTATGGTAATCCTTTACATTAAAGTCACCTTCATAATGCATTCTGTCTGTATTCATAGAACATTCAGTGCACCTTCATAATACATACATTATGCATTCATAAGCAGCATACTGTATACTTAACATAATAACATACCTTAACAAACATTATATGGTAATAAACATTATAATTATACAATTATATTATGTTTGTTATTAATGTATAATAAAGCTTTTAAGGTATGTGAGGATGTTAATGTATATACTGCTTAGGAATGTTCTATGAATGCATTATGAATGCATAATGAAGGTGCAGTTAATGTAAAGCATTACTAAAATTTCTGTGCATAAATAATTCTCTTGGTTTTATAATATAATTCTATGGCATAAATGTAATGCAATCTGTATTTCTTTAACTGGAAGTTTGTTCTTCTTTATTTTCCCTTCTTGTGTTCCGTGCAGTGGTGTGCCCTGCGATGGACTAACATCCTGTGAGGGGCACCTTGTGTCTGAAGCATCTGAAATAGGCCAAGTTCACAATGACCCTTCACTGGATAAACGGCTATTAAAGATGGCTGGATGGGAATAACGGCTTTTACCCTGAATTACAGCAGTTTCATGTTTTCCCTATCTTACTTTATGTACAGATATTAAACACCCGAATTTTCGACATTTTACTGTAATTGAGGTCATTTCCACTTCTAGTTCAATTGCCAGTGAATTACACTTATATTATTAAAAACTCCTTTTCACTTCACTTTCATATCATAATATGACAGCTATCACATTATATAATGTGTCAAATGAATATATTCACTTTAAGCACATTAATGTTCCTTATACTGTACAAGCAATTTAATTTAGCTAATTTAGTTCTATAAAAGGTCTTAACTCATCCCCCTTAAACCTAAGGCAACCCTACTTCTGTGTAATTGCGTATATGAAAAATTTGTAGAATTATGATCTACAATATGTCTTTGAGTTATTTTTATAATTTACATGTTTATAGCCCCATTCATACATATGTCATTACATCATTAGCCCTGAATATATATATATATACTTAACATGAAACCGAAGTCATAATCATTGCGAAGTTCATAGTTTTCTCAAATACATTTTTAAATGTTTTACTTTATTTAGCAGGGACATTTATTCAAAGCGATGTGCATTTCTGAGAAAGCAGGCTCAGACAGTCCCTGGTGAAATCGGGGGTTAAGGGCCTCGCTCAAGGGCCCAACGGCAAAATTATTCTGCCAGTACTGGGATTTAAATGGCCGACGTCCCAGTCATCACACACATCCGCTGTCTTAACCCCAGGAGCTGCACTGCAGTCTGCTATTTTGTAGATGCTTTTATACAAAATGACACACAATCGAGAAAATATACTGAAGTTTGCGCAAATTGGCTTAACTCCTTGGCCACATCTCTGAGAAGATGGAGAAGGTTCGGGTCCTCAGTTGCTTCTAGATGGGAAGCAGCCTGAGTAGGGCAAATCTGCTACACTGTACCCTCATCACCAGCTGAACGCTAACAGGTTTGCCACAATGAGCGTTATCTTATCAACCGTGTCATGCTGTTACTTTTCTTATTGTGTATTTTAAAGGTTTTATCCTTTAGATACAGACTTTTATAATGCTTGCAGGCCAAATTTACACTCTTCAAAGTGTAGTCATTTGTGTCTGTTGGTTTAGTTTATTATTTCCACTCTAAATCTGCTTCACTGATAACTCTTTTTGGTAGCGGAGAAGCTTATATCCAGCGTAACTTGTTCATTGCTGTGGGATTTTGTGCGGGATTTTGACTTAGCATTTTGAAGCATTACTTTGCATTGAAAAAATGAGGGTCACTGGCCATTTACCACATTTACTAATAGAACTGGTAACAACATAAAGAAACCAGATATTTCTATTTGGAGTTTTATGACATACGATTTCCCACGGTAAGCTGCCTTCGCTAACAGTTAAGGAGGCACAGATGCAGTAGTGCACTCTTACTTAATTTAGTAATTAAACAGAAACTAAGTGTTAGTTACCTACTGATCCCATGCTCGCTCATCATTAATCAATCATGACAGTTCGTGTATTTCATGCAGATACTATATTTGTTCAGGATTTGTACTTGAGTAGTAACTGAGTTACTAAGTTACTTGTGCCCTTTCAAGTAAAGTGTTACCGAACCTTCTATGAAACTCATACTTTCACACTAAACACTGTACAGTAAGTGATTGATGGACGTTTAAATTAAAGGTGACCTTTTTGTAAACAATGACTTTAAAAGCACTGAAAACTGTATTTTACTATACCATTATAATAAAATTGCATTTAAACTAAAACCATAGGACAGCTGCAGCTCTGTTGCTTAGACACCTTATTATAATAGGGATTCCTCCTGCCTTGTGCCCGCAGATGCCAAGAACTGGCTCCAGACTCACTGCAGAGGTGTTAGATGACAGATGGATGGTCCTTGCTGAAGGACTGAACGCTGTCCTATCAAGTGTACCCGCACAGTATAGTATCCCACATCCGTTTATTCCAGTATTTCTGCATTTCACTATAGAGCAAATCTGAGGGAGCTTCAGAAATCTGAAAACCATGTAGTTTTGTTTTGTTTGGATCCCGGGAATCCCTCTCGAAGGTAAAAGCCAGTCAGTTTGTGAGGAGGAAATGACATGTGACAGCGTCTCATCAAATGACAAACCAGTGTGTGCTTAGGCCAATGTCTGCCTCTGGGGTATTTAGCAGTCATCAAGCACACTGGAAGCCTGTCCTATTTTGCAAAAAGCAGTGAAGCACATCCCAAATAGTGTATATCTAACTTCCACTGGGTCTGGACCCCGGTCATAGGGACAGGTCATTGTTATAGAGACTTCTATTTCAAATGTACTTTTCCTTCTCATCAAATTTCAATGCCATTTGAATTCACAGAATGATAAACGTAATTTTTATGTGCCATGAATAATAAAGCTATTGTATAAAATTTTAAATTAAAAGTAGATACCCATGCTTTTGGATGACATTTTATGGAAGGAAATTGTTGGCGAATCGTTGTGGGGGTCAGAATGTTTCAGGATTCGTATTATTCATGCACACGACCTGAACAAATAGCTCACAGGAAAATCTTGCATTAGACACAGTCTCACCTCTACACACTTGTAACATGTCCAGAAAAACTCAAACTGGGAGAGAAGCAAAATTACTAACAGCTTGCTATAGCAGATTAAAAGTTTCAAATGTGAATGCAGTTAAAAAATATTTTTCTGATGATGCAACTGGCTGTCAGATTAGCAAATTACTTTATTGTTATAAATTAAAAGAACACAGACAAACGATGTCTGCTGGGGCCTGTGGTGGCCTCAGCCTTTCAGTTAAAATAAAAAGAAGAGTTTGTCATTTTATGTTTCGTCACAAATCCTTTTGTCAGGACAATTGATTAAAAATGACATATTAAAGTCAAACGCAATCGTCTATTTCAAATACCTGGGTCAGTGTACAGTAATATCATTCCATTAGCTTTAAATGCCTATAAGGAGAATGGGAAGATGAGGTGAAGTGGAGCCAAGATACTTTTCCTGTGTTCATGAAAAAGGCTCCTTCTCAAAAAGGCATTATCCCTGAGATTCTCTGTCAGGTTGAGGGGGATCCACACGTGTTTCCGATTATCGCAGAGTTGTTGTTCACAGGCAGTGCGGCTGGCAGATGCCAAATGTTCTACAAGAGTTTTTGGATGACTGTAATCTATCCAAGGGTTCCCAGTACCCAGCCTGTAGCTAGTATCCCACTGGGTCGAGCTAGCGGTTTTGCACAGGGGTTGGTAAATTTCCAAAAATAAACTATATCTTTCCTGTTTTTCACTGCTTTCCATGTTGGCGCTTTCTATTAAAAAAAAAAAAAAAAAAGTAAATGGTTAAATATATGAAATCACCCATCGATCTGCTGGTACCCCTTGCCTCTAACCTCTTGGTTGTGTTACCGTCTGTGAAATTTCTGTACGACATAAACCTGTCCACGGACATCAGCCCCTAGCCTACACGATTTTGCTGATTTTCTGCGGGGAAACCGGAAATTTCTCTGTTTTATTTTGCATGACAAACGAAAACCTTGGTGCATTTCATGTGAATTCCAAAAATGGTATCATGGCCGCAGTCCTCTGTTTTGTCTTGATTTTGCATTAAAAATAGCATTGTATAATGTCTCCTATCTGGAAAATGGTTTGGTATCTTGCTCAATCGCTGTGCTTGAAGAAAGAAACTGAAATATTCTTTACTTGGCAGATGTTTCTGCCAAACAGGAAGGGTCATGTAATTTTATATTGATGCTTTTTAACAAGATATAAATTAGCTTGAATGTTGCTGAAATCTAGGGGTTTGTTTTGACTGCAGTGCTTCTATTTTGGTAGCAGGAGCTTTTCCATTGAACCAACTTTCAGACTGATGTCTTGAAGAAAGCTGACCACAGAAATCTGACTATGGGAGCCATCTTACTGGGAAACTTCGCCTACTTAAAGACATCAAAAACTTTCATCAAAATAGCTTGCAGTTCGGAAATAGACTGACTGTCTTTTCAGTACCGTTGCATACATTTACCCATCCAGTTTAAGTATGCTTATCAACATTATGGCTCCTGTCATGTAAAGTTATTTGTGTAATATAAAATATTATTATGGAAATCCTTAAATCCGCCCCCCTTCTAATCACAGGGCTGGCTGGAGCTGTTTACAGGCAACACTGGACACACCTCAGGCAGGATGCAAGTACAGCGTAGGCCACCAAAACATATACAATGTGGGTAATTTACAAACACTGCTCAGTCTACAGTAACTGCATGTCTGTGGACATGCTACACATGTCATAGTGAGAACATGCATGCTACACACATCAAGTGGAGACAGGATTCCAACCCTTAACCTTGGACACGAGATGCAACACTGTGACCTACTGAGACACAATGCTAACTAAGAAATGTGACCTTAAGCTCCTAATGAACAGATTACAAGGCGCTTTTGCTTTTTAGCTTATGCACATGCATACATACATGGAGACATACATGCATAATTGCACGTATGTTATAAATGCATATGCATAGACAGATTTTCATTGTTATGGGATCAATATATCAGTAAAGTGACTTTAAAAAGCTCTACTGCTGACAAGAATAGCATTCAGTCTTTTATCATTTAGCATTTAGGCTTTTTACATGAGAGATGTAACATAGGACATTAATTGCCTATAGATCTATCTATCTTCCATAACTTCTTTTCCAGTAGTGGGAAGCAGCCGGTCTGGAGAATGTCCATCGCAGGACACTCACACGCGGTCATGCGCACTGGAATGTTTTCAGACTGCAGGATGAACGTGGAGACCCGAGAGGAGACCCTCACGGGAGAGCATGCAAGCTGCAAGCACGGAGCACTGCATGCGGGGGTTAGGGCTTCAGCCTGGGAGGTGTGAGCCCAGCCCTCAGTGCCCATCTGCCATCATTTATTTACAAGTTTGAGGTTCATGAAAATTTAAAAGATCTTTCAAAAGTGCAAATTCCCCCCCCCCACCCTAACAAATCCATTATCAATTTGTTATTACCGTGTGTGAGTAAAAGTACATGTATCCCGCCAGG
>JAODLC010000036.1:16601647-16617004 GCA_026781145.1 Hippopotamyrus pictus | reverse complement strand
GGCTCGGCTCAGTTTGGCTCGGCTCGGCTCGGTTCGGCTCGGCTCAGTTTGGCTCGGCTCGGCTCGGCTCAGTTTGGCTCGGCTTGGCTCGGCTCGGCTCAGTTTGGCTCGGCTCAGTTTGGCTCGGCTCAGTTTGGCTCGGCTCAGCTCGGCTCAGTTTGGCTCGGCTCAGTTTGGCTCGGCTCGGCTCGGCTCCGTTTGGCTCGGCTCAGTTTGGCTCAGCTCGGCTCGGCTCGCTTGATTCTGCTGCTGGATCTGTAACTGCCCAGGCAAACTTTGAAGTTACAAAGTTACTGTGCAACGGTGGAAGGAGTGTAACTCTCTTAAGTCCTAACTCGCTTCATGGGATGTAGGCTAATTTTAATGACCTTGATATCCTTGTCGCCTTGTGCCTGTAGCTTCTGGTCTGGGCTCCATACTAGCGTGACCCCCTAATCCATGTCAGGAGGGACACTATGAGCTACTTCAGGTTTAAACCTGAAAGGCTTCTGTGCTTGGATAAATAGTTCAGCTATTCTTGTACTTTGACTGGTTTGTTCCCTTGATTGAAATACGCATCCAGCTTTTTGACATTAACATTAGTGACACATGCATGATTATAGGAGACTGACCAATCTTGCACATAGCAAGAACTATTAGTGTTTAAGTGAAATCCAGGCCCTATAAATTGTAATGGTTGAAGTGGTAGTTTACAAAACCAGTCATAGCTCATAGTGTCCCTCCTGACATGGATCAGCCGGTCAATCTACTCCAGACCCCCGATCTCTGAATGGGACAATCGGGTACAGAAAGTAGATGGATGGATGATAGATGGATGGATGATATCTTTGTCACAGATGGCTAATGTGCTAATGAGCTCTGCTGCAGTGCATTGTGGGTAGCCCCATGATTACGAGCTTAATTCCTCAGTCGGGACATTATCCTTTGCACTCCATACTGCCCCTACGTTACTAACTTCTCTCTGGCTCTTACTGATACATCTCTAGTTCGCGTGTGGTTGTTACCGGGGTCCTACAGTCCCGTAAAGCCCATCCGTGACGCCGCGTGGTACAGGCGCTGATCAACACGCTCCCGCACACCTGAATGCGGCGTTCTCCCCCACCTACCCGCTGACAGGCGGCCATATTCAAACACCCTGGCACTTTGTTAGGCTTTCAGTGGCTCTGCTGGCTACTGGGCTCCAGCGAATGTTCTCTCTCCGCACGACTGACCTAATTCTGTCCCGGAGGCCTCCGCTCATCTGAGCGCTTTGCTAGAGCGGCTGAGGGTGGGTGGCTTTAGATGGACACCCTCAGGAGTTTCGGGGACGGCCTCTATCAGCAAGCCGGTGCTGCGTTGGGGAGGGCGTGAAATTAAATGCAAATGCCAGCCATTATGTATCAACTGTGTTTGTACGTTTACAATCCACCCAAAGATTGTAAGCATATAAATTAAAGCAGGGAAGTACTTAGAGATGAATAGATAGGGGGGCTGAGTCTTTACTGCGGGGGGCAAACTTATATATAAGATAGAAAGCTATTCATGACTTGAGCCAATAAATACACATTTATTTAGGAGGTTAAAAACATTTTAGGGGGGGGGCTAATGCACCCCTAAAATAGGCCTAACGAAGCCTGTGAATTATAGATATAACTAATGTATTCCATCAACCCTGGACGCAGAAGATGGAGGAATGATGGATGAATGGATGGAGAACTAGTATATTTTACATCTCAATCAGCATGCATGGAGGTCGCATCACCACATTTGCATTAATGCAGCTGCTCGAGTTTCCTTAAACAGGGCCTGGCAGCAGTCGTTTTGTTACTTTGATGACAGGCAAAGTTAAGACAGGCGAGGTAAACACAATTTCAGGTCCTCTTCATGATTTCACATTTTAACCTGCCTGCCTGTCAGAGTCCAGGGGAAACCCCAGGATCACACGATCGAGTTCACCTGCCTGGTAGTTAACTACCATTGGTTAGTGCCTTTATCTCTGGTTAAGTCACACCTTGCACAGGGTTACCTGCTAGTGAAAATGCCGCATGCATGTTTATCCAAAGGAGTCTCAGAAATCTGGTCTGTTTTCTTCTATGTGAGCTTTGTGTTTTTGCTCTTGATGTTGCTTTTGTGATCTCTGGGTGGAGTTGAAGCCCAACTTTGAATACCTGCATTTTTCTGTTCCCGTAGCTGTGGGAGTCTACTCTGTTTGTGGGTTCACAGTTAATAGAGAAGAAAGCAGCCTGTTCTTGGGATTGCGTGACGCACGTGGGTTGCATTCCATGCCCGTGTGATTGCATTAATGCATCATAACAACAAGTGAGAAAGAATTCATATAACCTTTGTGATGAAAAAGAACCCCTTTGATCAAAAGGCATCATATTACTGTGCCGATTGTTTATAAATCTTTGTGAATTTTATTAAGTTAGCTAAATAGTTTAGTATTCTTAAAGTTTATAGTATAGTTATATAATAGTTTTGTTGTATCATTATAGTTTGACTTCTTCAACAAGGACAAAAGACCCATAATTCCATGCACAAAGGTTGCTTCAAAGTACCCACCCACACAGAACACATCCTCTCCACTGACATTTCACACTCTTATGGAGCCTTTTAGATCAATGACCATGGGGATGGTTTGATGTTTGTTCTGGCAGTAAGTGCACAAGGTGGGCAGTTTGTTATGATGGACAAATAGCAAAGCCTGCTTTAGGTGATCAGTCGGTTCAGATAAATCGCCTTATATTCTTTCGATTCGCCATATGACTGTTTCAGATAGAGACATTTCGCATGAAAAGAATGAGTCAAGTGCCACAGATTATTGACGCGAATTGCAAATTATGCATTAGGTTAGTTTGTACTTTGACTGATTGATATCTAGTGATCATTGAATAAATAACCTTCAAAACACATTTCTCAGCGCACATACTGGTCTTGTTAGTATTTACACCGCAACCATGCACTATACATCACGTTAATCTCAATCATGACTGAAATATACAATCAGCAATACCCATACGGTAAACCAGATGGACCTGAACCTAAGCTAAAACGTAGGACCACGATACTTTTGTATAACAAAGATCTACGGAGTGAATATAGAATTCCTACCTTATATCAGTCTAGGAGGAAGATGAAAAGGTCTCAGTCAAAGTCCAGCGTACCACTGCTGACCTTTTGGGGTGCAGTGAATGTATTAGTCCTCCTGCTATCTGATGTCACATGTAAGGATGGTGATGATGCCTTCTTTGCCTGAGTGTGTTTGTGTTGCACAAGAGCAGGAACGGGAAACACGCGCTCGTTTTCACTGTAGTGGAAAAAGATGGAGAGAGAGGAAGAGAC
This sequence comes from Hippopotamyrus pictus, assembly GCA_026781145.1. Lineage (NCBI taxonomy): Eukaryota > Metazoa > Chordata > Actinopteri > Osteoglossiformes > Mormyridae > Hippopotamyrus > Hippopotamyrus pictus. Next base: position 16,613,683 of record JAODLC010000036.1, on the reverse strand, counting down.
CGAGAGAGAATGAGAGAGGGAGAGGAGGAGAGAGAGCGGGAGACTGCTTGAGCGCAGATGTCTCTGGGGGTACTGGGGGGCTTTTCCAGTGTGGACAGCGGGTACTCTCTCAGGATTATGTATTCCAAGCTCACGTTTACATTTAATATTGCAATTAAATTTACTAGGTATTTGGGGCAGGGAGTGTCAACAGGAGGCTGGAGGGCTGAGAGATACCACCGTATTACAGGAATTATACATTCCAATGGGGTCAGCAGATGACATCAGGCTGAAGCAGCTGTGTGAAATGCTCAAGGCGTTTCTTCAGTCTCAGTCAGTCCACGCATACCCACACTGTGCCGGTGACCTCATGACCTCGGAATGGGAGCCTGGCGAGCTGCGTCTCTTATATAACGGGTGAAAAGGCAGCACATTTAGACGCTCATTGCATGTCCTATGGAAAGGGGAGCGTGTACATCGAACCCAGAGTCAGTGTCAGATTCACAGGTATGTTCAGGGTCCCACTGAAAAACATTGTGTGCTTTTAATAAGAAACTCCTGAAGGAATACATACAGGTTTGGACCCAGCAACCTTGTATTGGATAAGTGGCTGGGAGATGGATGGATGGATGGATGGATGGATGAATGAATGAATTGATGGATGAGTATAAAAACAATTGAATGAGATATTTACAATCTATGTGGTGAGTTAAAGACATCCATCTATGTTTCATATCTGAATTCCCAGTACAGGGCTGAGTGTAGCGTGTACCAGGAACTATGAGGTCATGAGGAAAGTGACACTCTGGCATAGAAGCTGGTCTATCATGGGGCAAACACTCCCTGACTCACTCACTCACAGAATCCCAGCATGACAACCTTAACCCATACCCAGCCCTAACCTTAACCATAAGTAACCAAACAAAATACAAGACTGTTGGCATTTTTACTTTTTTGGTTGCATTCCAGATTTTCATAGGTTATCCAAATGGGGACCTCAAAAGATGTCCCCAAAAATCGGGACATTTCAGGTTTTACTACACTTTGGGGACAATTTGGTCCTCAAATGTGATCTATGCAAACACACACACACACACACACACACACACACACACACACCTGTAGGCATAGGGTCACCCTGCTTTCCACAGTAAATTCTGATAGACAAACACTTATAATTTATATAAATCTCACAATTTAAGACTGTCATTGTAATGAAATGAATCAACACTCTTAATGTAATAAAATGTTCAAAACAACTTATAATCTAATTTTTTACAGTTTATAATTTATACAAACAAAAATGTCAAAGCTTTAGTTATTTTTAGAGTCAGTTTGACATATTTTTAATGTTTTATTTTATGATATGAAGGAAGCCCATGAAGATCATCATGTCAATTTTAAAAAACTATCCCAAACCTATTCAAAATAACACTTAAAGTATCAGAAATTATTTCAGCTAAAATAATTCAGTTGATACACAATAACAATAATTTTTCTTTATTTGGTCCTTATGTTTCTTATATTTGTTATCACCTGTGAGCAAATCAATGTAAAATTCACTGTAGTCAGATTTGATTAACAGATCACTGTCAAACAGCTTTTCCCCGTCACAAATTACACAGCTCTTGAAAAACAAACTAAACTCGCACTTCAATAATCACAACAATCACATTTATTTATATGCTCTTTAGCATGATGTATAAATAAGGCAAATAGCATATTACAAACATACGGCTGTTGAGGGGTCGATTAGGCATAAATGTGGATGCGCTGAGCTTCTAATGAATGCCCAGGTGAATGTGAACGCAGCAATGGAGCAAGAACCTACTTAGACTACTATTCAGTCAGCAGATAGTGTACCACAGAGCATTCAGTGAGTATGGAGCGGTGTAGGCTAGTATAGGTGCTCCTGGAACAGAGGGGTCTTGAGGTGTTTCTGGAAGTGGTCTGATGACCTCACTGTCCACAGTCACCGTGTCCTGGGATACCTGAAAACACGGCCTGAAAACTGGACATCCTAGAAGAGTATATCTTAACATATTTGCGATTAAGTAATTCATTGTGAGTACTATACTAAAGTTAAAATGTCACATTAAACCTTCATTTTGTTATCCGGTACAATGTGTCAGGTTCTCAGGGGGATTTATACATTTGCAAAGCGTCCTACATTAGCCTCTCCTAGCGGCTGGCTAATTCGGGGAAGATTTATAGTATGGGAGACTTCCTTAGCAACATGATGTTTTATACCTCTCCGCTCATCATGAAGTGCACGTTTGCTGAGAGTAATTTACCACTGGGCGTCATTTTTTTCCCACGTAATTTCTGACTCATATTTTTAATGTTACGCCACCTAGGGTGTTGAACGTTCCTCTTTCTGATAGCATGTCTTCAAGACAAGAACCTCTTTTTGTTTATATCACCTTGTTTGCTTCCTTGAGTAACAAACATTGTGGATTTTAGTCTTTGAAAGGGTAGTTTGCATAGCCATCCCTGTCTGACAGGTAATATGACATCACATTAAACAAAATCATGCTTTATTTGCCATTTGCACAAGTAGAGGTATGAGGGAGTGCTTCCCTTTGCTGACCCCGTTTTGCTCTCCATAGCCCGGGGGCCACAGCACAAGGTCAGCTGAAGTACAACACCACTGGAACCAGGGCTTAAGGGCCCTGCTCAAGGGCCGTGGCCGTTCTGCAAAGGTCAGGCTTCGAACTGGTGATTTTCTGAAAACATTGCCTGCTGAGCCACTCGTCGCTTTACCGAAAGACAGAAAAGACAGATTGTGATGTACATCCCGCGAGGTTTTCAGTCTGAGAATAGTTTGGGTTTATGCCGTAATATTAGATGTTATACAATTATTCATGTATGTTGATATTCATTATTCTGGTGTTAATATACTGCATGTAATTTTGCTGCAGTGTTCTTAGTCCATACAGTACATACATGAATTAATTGATTCATAAATTTCTGACAATATTACTATCATGTGCTTTTACAAACTTCAAAACTGCTTTGTTTAAAGCTTAAATGAGAAATCTGCATAACAGCTTGGTTTAAATTACGCTGAAATAACATATTACAATAGGCTTTCCTTCGTCTCCAGCCTGCACTCAGACTGATTGCACAATCCGATATTATCTGGCTAGCAAAGGGATTTTATTTATATTAGGTGCTGAAAGAGGAATCACATTTGCAAGGCTTACAGATTGAGTGCTGCCTTTGTGCTGCATGCCTTAAATATGTCAGAGATAAGAAAGACACACTAGCCACGATATTAAATTTTCCATTTATGAGCTTTCTGCCGATATACAGTATAAATAAAATGGAGTAGACAATTGCTCACGAATAAACAAACTAGTGTGATACTGACATTAATGTGTACAAATACTCCTGTCACAGAGGCAAACAAATGCTTTTCTTATATAGAAATTGAAAAAATATGATTTTAGGGAGAATTTTTATTACTCACTAAGGAAAGGGAAAGGGGCGGGGTCTCTATTGAATGGGAGTCAGGTGACCGTGGTTATTCATGCTTATTTGCTGATTTCTGCCTTATATTCATCACATGTGATGCTTTCTGCTTTATGACCTACTGTACATTTTCAGGGTCCCAATAGTCCTGGCTCACACTCCCCCTGCTGTTCCCTGAACCCCACGCATTAAATCATTTTCTTCCTCTCTCTAAAGCAGCATTTTATGCTTTTTCTATTGCCAGTTTTTATGTGAGTAGTACACTTGTGACACCTGTAATGGGACATCCTCTATCCCTATTAAATTTATAATTCCATGTCTCATCGTCTTGTCACACCAATGTTTCTCACACAGATGATATATTATACACAAAGTCACTGAACTGCCTTAAATTTGGTCTATGAATATTAATAACGTGAGGGCAAACCTCTACACTTTATTCTGTATTGGTCCGAATATGTTCGGCTGATGTAATTCAATATTTAAGCAACTTGATTTTACTTTTTTAAAGATATCAGCTGCACATTTCATTGCTACACCTGTACTGCCTGGAACTCCATCCGCACCTTAAATCCTAATTTCATTATACACTTTGCTCAGGGCTCAGGCTACCAGCTCCTGCTTTGGTCATTTACACTGTTTTGTGTCCATGTGCATGTTTTGGTCTCCAGCCTCTAGCCGGACTTTCCCAAACACTCCCTTCCAGCGGTAGGCTGAGGTCTCTCCGGACCAAAAGCAGAACTTTCCCTTATAGCAGTAGGCCCTTGATTTTGCCTGTCACTGCCAGCCCGTCTAACCATCTGCTGCTACATTGCTCTGTGCACATAATCTGCACTACGCACATTATTTTATCTTACTTACAGTATGTATATAGTGTATTATATTTATGGTCTGGATTGTCCTTGTTCGCTTTTCCATGGCACCCCAGATAGATTCCTTGTATGTAAATGTACTGGGGGTGGCGAGTGGCTCAGTGGGCATCGTGCCCGTGTCTGTGATTAGAAGATCGCTGGTTTGCACCCTGACCTCACCAGAACAGTCACATGTCCACGGGCCCTTGAGCGAGGCCCTTACCCCCCCCCCCAGCTCCAGGGGCGCTGCACACTGGCTAACCCTGTGCTATAACCCCCACCCCCCTCCCAAGCTATGGGTTAGCAAAGACAAGCATTCCAATGTACTTGTGCAAATAAACCTTGTTTGTCTATCTTTGTTTGTTACTTGGTGATAAACGAATCTGATGTTTAGAGTTTGGGGGCCAGTATCATGAATTGAAATTTGTTGGTTAGCTAGACAGCTTGATGGATTTAAGGTACCACAATTTAAATGGTCTTCATCTTCATTCAAGTATATTTAGCCCAGACTACCTTAGACACAACAAGTTATCTTGCTATACTGAAAACCCAGCATCTTTATACCGGCCCCTGGTCTTGTGTTTCGTTTGCTTGGTTTTGTACCTTGTTTAAGCCCCTGTGTACCACAACTTATAGGGCCAGAACTTAGCAGCGGTGAGGCCTGTTTTATGTGAGCCAACCAGAGCGTCAGGAAGACTTCTGAGACTGACCATGTGCTTTGGAATGAGCACATGAACACTAAGGAGAGTGTTTACAACTTAAATGCAAAAGATGCTCCCAGTCAGAGATGCCCACATGCTGGTCTAGTGACATCACAAAGGAGAGGCCCTCTGTTGTCATGTGACCCTCAGAGATAGGCCTCCTATTGATATGTGCAGCGTGTGACAGACTGTCACTGAAAACACAAAGGATAGAGTGCTGTGTACTGGTTCTCACCTCTTGGTTTTGATAATAGGGTGGCAGCTGCTCTTTTAGGTGCAAACCCTCCAGGGCTGCATCTGTAATTCGACGTGGATGGTCTGGGCTTCCAGTAGGACCTGCTTCTGCTGAGTGGACCATCTGAAATCTCAGCACAGGCAGCTGCCATGGCCACAGTGCTTTGGTGACACCATATGGTCCTGGACTTGCTTGCAGAGTTGAAATAGAATTGGTATTTTAAGATAAGATGAACTTCATTGATCTCTGGGGAAATTCTTTTTCATACTGCAGCGAGGTACGTAAAGTACAGACAAACAAACAGTTAGTGCAAAGATAGTACACATGCTGCAGACAAGTACACAGTACACAAACATAACATCCTGATATGGGTTAAGTAAATAAATATAAATAAATAAAAAATAAATTGAAAGAAAGTATATGTGCCATGAGAAAAATCAGACAGCGTTGGGCTTTTTCTGCGGAAGAGGATGGATGCTTCCTGAGATGTTATGGCTGGGGGGCTTGGGGTGGACCAAGTCGTTTTGGAAAAACGGATAGGCTTGGCAGGTCAGAAGAAGGCAATGTTAACTAATTACTGTAATTATTTGACGTTAATTATGCCGTCTTCAGCTTCTTCCCACAGTCTACAAATACATGGCTGGTGACACTACTGAACGTGATGTATTGCAGTTAATCAGGACTCCACCCTAGATCAATCAACCTTGTATTTTGTTTGGTTACATGTGGTTAGGGTTAGGGCTGGGTAGGTGGTATCATGCCCGTGATATGCCCATAGAAATGAATGGAGAGTCCCCACAATGATTGGAATATACATGTATGAAGTGTGTGTGTGTGTGTGTGTGTATGATGAGTTGCTGCCCTATGCTGGATTAAGGTGGGATAGACTCCAGGCCCACATGACCACATGACAAGTGGGTATATAAAATAGATGGACATACGGAATGGATGCCCTACATAGGACACACAGGGATGGATGGATGGAATGAATAGATAAAGAAATGTTATTGTTTGCTGCTTACACAAAACATCTCCATCCATAACTGCTGATCCAGTACAGCCACCCCAGGCAGAACAGGGCACTGGCCAGGGGAACAACCAGGATGGGAGACCAGTGCATCAAAAACCTCAGTTTTACATGCAAAGGGCAAATAAGACACACTTAATGACCAAACTATCTTTTGGACTGTGGGTGGAAAGTGACCCATGCAAATGGCCAGGGGCAGGAATCGAACCCTCAGGCACTCCCAGGAAATCCCCATGCGTGGTGCACACTGCGAATTTGGAAGGATTTACAAATACGGGGTGTGACTCTTCGGACTGAAGGAGAGAGAAAAGAGGGGGATCGTAATCCTACGCTGCACCTGTCTCTGGAAAAAATGGATTAATATCTCCTTGTACTCAAGTCAAAATGCAAATAAACAATTGTTTAGCACTGGTTTGGTCTACTCAGCGAGATCCAACACCAAAGATCCCTGGGGAAAAACTGCACTGATGCACTTATATTCGCGACACACTACTATCTACGGAATAATTATACATCAGCAAGACCCCAAATTGATAGTTCCCCTAGCAGCTGTTAAAGGTTAGCGTGACGCTTTTTTGTATCATTTTGTTCAAGGCAAAACTTTAGTCAACAAATGATTAAGTAACTGTTTTTGCAAGTAAGCAGGGACACACTCATGATGAAAAGGTTGCATGAATATAAGAACTCATACACAAATATTTTACCCACTTAAGTTTACAAACAGGGTTGAAATATTACAGGTAAACAGTTTCATCAAGTGGTATTCAGCTGTACTTATCAAAGGCATACAATTTTTGTTATTTTAGAATTGTATATATTTGGTTCTATTTTTTGATATATTATCTAAATCAGTGTTTCTCAACCCGCTACCCAGGGACCCCAGATGGTCCAGCTTTTGCTCCCGGGTTGAGAAACATTGATATAAATAAATATCGTTGCATTCACTCCACTTTGTGTTCGTAAGAGGATCATATACTCAGTTCATATACTGAGAAATTATTATGAAAGCACAGCTTGAACACGTAGAGTTATTACAAAACACCAAAACCTTCTTTTTGTAATGGACACATATGGGTGGAACGGAGCACAGCACCAGTCATGAAGTAAATCTGAGCAGTAAAGCTCTTTAGCCCTTTATTAAGCTTAATGATATTTCTAATGTAGGACTGGGGCACGATACCACCAGCTTACTGTCAGAAGACATTAAAAGCAAAAATATTAAGGTCAAAAACAGACCTAGATGTTACAAACTTCTATTCAAAAGTACCAACATCCTATGCATTTTTATATGTGCAGCATGTGTATGGGTAGCAAAATATGTGTATTGTAGAATGCATAAATGCAGAAAAGAACAAGAATTAAGGGACAGCAAACAATGCCAATGTTGTTATTTTATCTGTAAATAACTGGTCCCTATTTTCTCTTACAGTTACTGTTACTTTCTCTTTTTTCTTTATAGTGGACTTTCTAAAATGGGAAGACAGTGTCTGGTAAATGAATCGATAAGACAAACTGTCATTTAATTACCAACCAAGAACTGATCCCAGACCGTTACACGCAATTAACTCCCACTGCGATTGGCAGCAGCCAGCAGCGTGTCACCGTTGGCGAGAGGCTCCGTCTGGTTGGACGATGCCCCGCTCCTCCTGTAGAACATGCCAGAAGCCTTGCAGGAGACAGGAGACTACAAGGCAGGGAAGTGAACCAAAAAAGGGGGCCCCTCCCCTGAGGGGGGATGTCACTGCAGGGAATGGAGAGGCAGTTCAGTCTTTCCAAAGCAGCCAGCATGAATTTTGAAAGCAGAAAACGTGTCTGGAACCTGAAGTAATTCCAGGTGCTGCTACCACATTATTGTTCTGTTCTGCCCACAGAAATATGGCGCCTAATCTTGTCTTTTTTAGTTTACTTGTAGCTGAGCAGTAAATGTCACAATGCGTCCTTGATCTTCACGGCGTCGTCACCGTCACCAAAACAAAAAGGAAGTGCAGTGTTATATATATGTCAGGCTGTTATTTAATTTTTTAAGGCAGTGGGAAAAGAAGTCACCAAGCTGTCACTTTAAAAAATGACTAGGGGGGACCTGCCGTAGCTGGTGGAGGTAGCTGACGTCAGAGGAGGCAAACACCGGCGGACGTTTCTCGGGTTTCCCTTTGTCCGGTGAAACGGGAACAGCAGCCGCAGGTGGACGGCAGTGCAGGAGCCAAACGCTTGATTAATTGCATGTGACGCAGCCCTTTTTTTTCCGTAGCGGAAACAGCGCAATGCCATTATGATTGAGTATTAGCACAGGACACTTGGGGTATTTGCTTACAGGCAGGTGATAAAGGACAAGGCTTCCGCTTTCGATACAAACTCGAAGCCACACCTGATGATATTATGCAATGGAAAGGCCACAGAGAAAATCCCTGCTGTCTGCTGCTTTCCTCTACATTAAACCTTACAGCGACCCTCCAGTACACTTTGTACGTATTAATGAAGGAAAAATTTCTGGTGTTTTTTTTCACCTCAAAGTCCTTAGTGGAAATGGAGATGAGCAGGAGATGGAAGCTATATGCAAATGTTAGTATTTCAGAAGTCTCAAGAGGAGAATTCTTTGCAAAAGAAGACGCCAAGTCAATCCTACCAAAGCTCAGAAATAGTAGTTCTGTTCATGCGACGATCTGCGCTGTGCATAAATTCAACTTTCCAGAACTTGTAACAGAAACTGAAAAACATATAAATAAATTAAATAGCTGCCAAGTCAGTTCAGCTTATGGAGAATGACTTGTACTCGTGATTTGAAGACCAGACAGATCCTGATTTCTATACATTTAAAGAAGGAGCAGAAAAAGATAATGTATTAAAAAGCAAAACTTTTTTCTAAAAAGTACGATTTTATTTTCAGTTTGCGATGACTGGAGATCCCTTTGCTTGCATGTAAAATCATCTGGTGACAAATCATCATCCAGTTCCCATAAACTATTTATCCAATGCAGTCATAACAAGCCTAGCGCTCATCAAAGAGCACATAGCTGGGGTAGACCCTAGACAGGATGCCAGTCCATTTTAGGACATGTATAACACCCACAGAGACAGTGTTTACCACCGGTCAAACCATGCATTTCTGTGGGTCCCCCTGTTGGCCACAAACAGTCACTACACTAAATATTAAACAAACATAAATTACCCAGCTGTACTTTTCTGACTCTCTAACTCCCGAGGGAGGCTGTCAAAGCGGCTTTTTGAGTAGAGCCCCAAAAACAATAAAGCAAAAATGGAGCGTGTGGTGGGCTTGAGGTGGGAGACGTCTGTGTCCATATTTAAGTTACGGGGCTGTTCAGTGATTCCATGTTATGAGTTCACATGTTGTGGCTCAGGGGCTCCAGTGCACTATTGTAAAGTTTTGAAACAATTCACTTTAAAACAATGTTTCACCATAGGCTAAAAATAAGGCCTTGTCCACATATTCATGGGTTTTTTTAGTTGTACCTTTTTTCTAAGCATTTTGGCCTTTCGTCCACACGAAAATGAAACTTTTGTAAAACCCCATCCAGGGTTAAGATTTTCACAAAAATTCGGTTTTCAGGGTCTACATGTAAACTGGCTGGGAAAACAGAGCTTTTGGCTTGTAATGTCAGACTGTGTGCCATTGTCCACTTTGTCTTTAGCCTTGCAGAACTGGTAATAAGGTTTCTGATTGGCCAACATGGTTTTACGGTTACAGTTATATCGCCCCCTGTTGTTTCGGCATGCTCTTGACAGCGTGTTTCAGTGTTTTCATGTGGATGGAGATTTTTTTTTTATAACGGAGGAGGAAAAACACTGTTTTTAAAAATACCCATAAAGGTGTGGACAAGGCCTAAGTAAATGACACCTGCTTTGATTGAGCTGTTCTCTGTAATTAAGAAGACCACATTCATAGACACATATTATTTCATGCATAATGAAAATGACACGTTAATTAGAAATTACATGTCAGACATGAATTACATACCAATAAATGAATAATTTGATTATCCATGTAATATTCAGGATTATTCAGCATTAACTTGGGTTGAATTTGGACTTAAGTGCTTTAATGTCATCCTGTCAATTAACACTCTTGCCTGGAGGCCTTCAGTTCCTGCTTGCCTTTCAGAGTAGCCTGAAGTTACAGTTTTACTGATTACTGCCCCAATTTAAAAAACAATTTCCATCTTCGCATATTTTACATATAAATGGTATTTTATCAGCGCATCATGATAGTTTACTTGCAGAAAATTTGTTTGCCTGAAAAAAAAAAACACTCAAAATATTATTAACAGGTAAACTTTATTTTCGGTTTTGCGGTACTGGTGAAGTATTTGATAATATCATTTGTGTTTAGTGCTAGGATTAAAATTTTATTCCATAAATTCATAAGGTAGCCAAAGATTACCAGAGAAATGAAATGTTATCATGCTGGTTGTTCAGTGTACTGGGGATTAACCACATTAAATCGTTATGTCATCGTCATTTTAATCGTGACTTCTGGCTCAATGCAGATCATAAAGCCTGTTTTTGGTTATATTCCCAAAGGGAGTGTGCAGCAGGAGCTTGGCGAGCGTGTGGTGGCGCGCAGCCATTTCCGTTCTGTATGCGTCTGTAGCCTGTCGCAGTCTGAGGCTGATTCCTGCACTGTTGTTCGGGAGTAATGCCTCGCCGGGGTGCCAGACATACTTATTACTTTGGTGAAATTCCTCCCCTTCTCTTTCGTTGTAAGTCCCTTTGTGTAAAATACCCAGCGGCTGCTAATTCGCTGATTGCATAAGATAATCTGGAACGTATTTATTTTGTAAATGAAATGGAACTAGAGGCTACTGATGGGAAAAAAAGTGAAATTATCAAGCAGTTCGTCATACTAGAGACTTTGAGATGCAAAGCACCCCCGGCTTTAGAACATTATAGGAAGGAAAACCTGAACTTACATCTTAGAAGCTTTTTGGAGATAATTTCCTTTGCTTTTTTTACGTACATAAGTCCCCCCCACCCCCAGAATTCAGTGATAAAACACTATGAGACCTAGCTATGTAAGAAATATGACTGAAGTTTACAGAGTTTTATTATGGTCAACAATTTGCCACTTAATCAACGACAAACAAAAATAATCCCATGAGGACCTTTGTCAGCTATTTCCTCCATGAAAAATTATCTTCTCTGAAAATAATCTAGTGTATGCTTAAGATATTCTCTCTCTATATTTATGTACAGTTTGAATGGATGTATTGTTTTTATTAATAATTAACTCATGACTAATACAGTTAGAGTTCTAAAGAAGAAAAAAACTCTTCGGTTATTTTGTTTTTTGGTGTTTTTATCCTTCAGTTTGCAGCATTGCTGTTTGATCTCGCAATTTACAAAGACTCGACACACTCTTGTGGCTAGGTCCTGATACTGCATTCATTATACTGTACGTTTATTACGGACCGCAAGACAAATGATGGTGATTACAGCCCGGTACTGCTCTCAGGAAGACTATTCCGAGCAGCGTGCCGCCGAAATAAAGTGAGTTTTGTTTGGAGGCCCATGTATGTTCTTCTTACCAAGAAAATCAAAGCGATATGGATGCGAAGCAACAGCGTAAATAAGGTACTGAAAGGGAAGGACAAAGCTCGATAGCATACACACTGTACGTGTTTCCTCCCACAAAACTGAAAAGCGATCTGCAGCTATAGTCACTCATTTAGAATTGAGAGTATATATATATATATATATATATATATATATATACACACACACACACACACACACACACACACACACACACACACA
>JAODLC010000036.1:16575501-16601547 GCA_026781145.1 Hippopotamyrus pictus | reverse complement strand
GGGAGCTGGGAGGGAGCAAAAATGTGGACTGTCTGGCAGGGAGCTGGGAGGGAGCAAAAATGTGGACTGTCTGGCAGAGAGCTGGGAGGGAGCAAAAACCTGTAACGCCTGTGGGTCCCTAAGGAACGGATTGGAAAACACTGCACTAAGGGCACAACTGCAAAATTAGTTGATAAGACAGAGAATATATAATTAAAGTCACTCATCAAGGCAACAAGTCTTGCTGTATGTCTGAGATACTTCAAGCTACAGTACTATTGCTAAACTATGCATGTTGTAGATCCAGGCCCAGGAAACAGACTGTGCTTTCATACCATAAGTAAACCACAAAATCATCCCCACTATCTCTAAATACTTTTCTCTTCCAACCCACACCATGAACAGAATTGGACACCATCTATGCCCCACAATTTATTTTTCAATGAAAGGTCATTTAAAAAGAACAACATCTCGCATGTCATGGTGGTCAGGTGAGCAGGGCCTAAGGAGCATCGAGAAAAGACTGCCACCAGAAGAAATGAGGGTTAGGGTTGGCAGATAAGACACTGGCTCGTATATCCCCCGCAAAGAGAAACATTGGACTGTTTTCAGATCTTCTCCATCAGATGGGATGGAAAAAGATTATATACAACTGGACTTATTGTGTGCCTGTCCTTTCCAGGCTATTTAGAAAAGCTATGAGCAGAGGAGGCCACCAGAGTGATGGAAAATGTGTAATTTAATAGGATCATATAAAATTCAGCTGACCTTTGAGGCACCCTGCATCCAAATGGAAATAAATCTTTGTTATTCCTTACTGGTGGTGAGCCAACAGCTCGAATGCAGAGAGGTTTGATCGCTGCTCCTCTGCACAATGACATTTTCACTGCCGAGAGTTGGGGCATCCGGCTGGCTCAACGTATGGGGCCGTTCTTCACGACAGAAATATGTCCGGCCCATTTCATAGCACCGGGCGTGCAAAAAAAAAAACAAAAAACAAAAAAAACAATAAAACTAAAATTTAAAAATCAAATATGAAGTAATGGAGAGCAAAAAGGTACCGGATGTTACTCGGGGGAGATTATGAGATCACCACTGGAGGTTCTGCTGGGCCCCTGTCACGTGCTCCGTCCTTCAGCTGGGCGGAAAAGTGCCTTTAATAGGTTGGTATTTGTCCCAGGGGCAAGTTTGGCTTATTGGCCATCCATTCATGAGACAGCACTGCTCTCTAACAATGACCAATCAGCCAATTAAGGCTTTATAACAGGCAACCTTTCAGACGTGCCGCTTTTTCCCTTCCCCCGAGAACGCTTTACTGAGCCCGCCGAGGTAAACAGGACCACGTATTAACTACCATTTACAGTAAAGTACCGCGTATATCGCTAATTTAGTTCATTTTTTGTATGCTATATAATTGAATTAATGGCTATAGTAATTAAGACTGACGTAATTACCCAGAGAAATAATGTGGTCAGCAGGTCCTCGGACCTGTACTGGAAGACCGGCGATGGAAAACAATGGATGGTTTACTTAAAGAGCTTTGTGTGTTTATGCAATGTGCCAGAACAATTTACTGGAACCATAAAACTCATTTAAATTTACTGGTACAGATTTTAATGCGGCAATCTTTATTTGAATGAGAAACCCCCCCCCCCCCAACTCCTTATAGAATGGTACAATTTGGCGAACAAACAAATAGAAGTATACATACAGGCCTAGTCATTAATATAATACAAAGACTAATTCAACATTTTCCCAGACAACATTACGATATTCCTACTTACTGAAATGTCACTACTTATGAAAAAAACAATTGTATTTCCATAGAAATACGGCAGTTCAGTTACCCTTAATAATGCTTACAGTTTAGTGAGCACTGTCAAATTATAGAGATCAAGGAGCTTCAGCTGCAGTTCCTGTACTAAGAAGAAAACATCATATCAAAGATAGAATATTCTTATGTGAGCTTATCTTCCTTACTGCAATGTGTAAGAGATGGCTGTGCTTATCTTCCTTACTGCAGTGTGTAAGAGATGGCTGTGCATATCTTCCTTACTGCAGTGTGTAAGAGATGGCTGTGCATATCTTCCTAACTGCAGTGTGTAAGAAATGGCTGTGCTTATCTTCCTTACTGCAGTGTGTAAGAGATGGCTGTGCATATCTTCCTAACTGCAGTGTGTAAGAGATGGCTGTGCATATCTTCCTAACTGCAGTGTGTAAGAAATGGCTGTGCTTATCTTCCTGACTGCAGTGTGTAAGAGATGGCTGTGCATATCTTCCTAACTGCAGTGTGTAAGATATGGCTGTGCATATCTTCCTAACTGCAGTGTGTAAGAGATGACTGTGCTTATCTTCCTTACTGCAGTGTGTAAGAGATGGCTGTGCATATCTTCCTAACTGCAGTGTGTAAGAGATGACTGTGCTTATCTTCCTTACTGCAATGTATAAGAGATGGCTGTGCTTATCTTCCTTACTGCAATGTGTAAGAGATGGCTGTGCATATCTTCAATCATTTACAGATAATATTTAGGGGTATTTCAAAGGCATACAGAGCAGATAACCGTCTGCAGATAACTAAGTTTTTTATTAGTTTGCCAAGGATGTTTTCCGATAGCTATATTCCAGCTATAGCTATGTTTTATATTAGCATAACAATATACAGTATACGCAAGAGGACAAGTAAGATGAATTTTATTTTATTTTATTTTGAATATTATTTCGACTTTTATTCAAGCTACAGTACCATTACAACGGTAATAATATGTCTATAACTTTATGAAAAGAGTGTTTTTGTGATGAAAGGTGTTTACAGATCATTAGAATTGATTTTTACTCATGTGTCAGTTTGACTGAAGAGATTCCCCTGAATCAGGGTTTCTTTGGAGCAACAGGGGTGTAAAACACATATATGAGCCACATAATGCATGTGTTCACTGTCCAATTCTTGCAGAATTTATCCTGGGCTGTTTCGTATTACAAGGAACAGAAGAGACAAATATGAGACTTGTGCTTTGCAATGCAAGAGAGCGCTCTATAATCTTCGGGCAAATAGCTGGAGGAGTTCTCACACGAGAGGAGAAGATCTGTCATTTACAGATTAAATGGAAAATATATGCATTCATGAAAAAAGACAGGAAATACTATTGTTATGGTCATGTGATCCTGCTGCCTTGTAAATGCATGAATCCATGAGGACAGTAGGTGTAGCATGAAGAAACAATCCTACATTTGCAAAATGCATTAATTCTTAATATCACAGAGATGTGAATCTGTCACATCTTATATGCCTCCTTTTACCAGTTAGGCAACTTTTAAACATTGCAAACAATATAATCTCAATTTCCTGATAAGAGGATGCCCGGCTTTGTCAACATGCGCTTACTGATCTGACCTGACACCAAAGCACTGACTCCCAAAGGCACTTCAGCCCATCTACCCTTTTTTTGTGAAATTAAAACCATTGCCAGCATTTCTTAACAAAGAAGGCCAACGAGACAATATTGAAAGGGACCAGGGTTTTCAGTCACTGTCACCGAGCCCAGGACTGTGTAGTGTGTGGAGATATTGCATGACTTTCTTGTAAGGTGTTGCTCCACCGATGGAAACTGGTACAGTAACATGCACTGACCTTCAGGTCTATAACAACCTGCTCAAAACCCATATACTTTAAAGACATCAGTGTTTCTAGACTTCAAAATCTACTGTGCTCACTTTGTTGCCTGTTTTAGATATAATAAATGGATGCTGTTCACCCTTTGTCTGAAGTTTAATTTAAGGCCATCCATCCATCCATCCATCCATCCGTCCATCCATTTTCTCTAACCGTTTATCTTATTCTGGGTCATAGGGTCCAGTCAGAGCCTAGGGTCCTGGAGGCAATGGGCACAAGGCAGAGAATAACCCAGGATGGGGTGCCAACCCATCACAGGGCACACTCACTCACCATTCACTCACACATCATTCACTCACTCACCATTCACTCACACACCATTCACTCACACATACACACCTACGGGCAATTGGGTAACTCCAGTCAACATCAGCATATTTTTGGACTGTGGGAGGAAACCAGAACACCCAGAAGAAACCACATGACGACACGGGGAGAACATGCAAACTCCACACACATGAAGCTGATGAATTTATTTTCTTCACTTATGAGATAGACAAGATCAAATCTCATTCTCATTTATTCCTATGTTTTCATACAGGCATTATAATAAAGGAAATAGCAGTAGACATAATTGTTATATACCTAAGGCATCTCAATACTGATCATATAAGTGACGGGCAGGAAATAGCCAGTTTATGCTCAATAAAAAATCCGTTAGCTGAAACATACAGTCCTGGTGGACTGTTGAGTACAGACCTCTTCACGTCAGTTGCTTTGCATGCTGTTCCCTGTTAGCCAAGAAGGATATATTTCACTCCGGGATGGACGCTTGCAAACAAGGAGGGTTCCACACTTCAACTCTGGGAAGTATGGGAGGAGGTTCAGGTTTGACGGCATTAGCATGAAATTTACGGGAGGCAGCCACTCTAAGGACCCATTTAGCGTCTTTGCTCCTGTTTTCCAGCAGCAGAAAGAGTCACGGATGAAATGTTCAGCTTCCCCCAGTTAAGTATGAGATTGCTGGAAGCCTGAAAGCTTGGTCTCGGGGGTCTTCCTCTGCTAGACAGCCCGTGTTTTGCTGTATCTTTCCTTTGCTGCACTTTATAGATACTGCTATCATTCTCGAGTGTCGGGTGAACTTGTCCTCTGCCCCTCCCAATTAAGACTTTCTCCTTCTGCAAGGATCTGGGACAAACAATTCTTACAACAGTGTGATTCTGCCAAAAAAAGTAATATAATGTAAATAAATGTAAATATAACAAGTTTATTTTGGGGCACCTTTAAAAGCTGGTATCACTTTGCAATAAGGCTCCCTTTTGCCACTTATAAATGGTAGTTAACTCATTAATAATAATAACATGCTGTCTTAGTCCATTGAAAGGGTTGCCAACTTTCACGCATCTGGCATGACACTCATGCTTTCATACCTTCACACAAGAAACAATATTCCATTATAAACCTAAGATTAGCTACATCAAAAGCACTGTGGCAGTTTGCAAACCATACAGACTATTTACAAGGTAATAAAATGCTTACATGCATGTAAATGTGTGCGCAGACTGATTTCAAATTGAAAATCTCATGTCAGCCAGCTGACCAAAGTTGGCAACTCTGCTATTAATTATTTACAAAATGTTACAACCTAATTATTAACCTGAATATAAAGCATTCATAACCCCTCAGTAAAAGGTAGTCTTATTGCAAAGTGGTACCTAAAAGCCTCATGCACAAGGGGTCAATGAATTGATAATACTGCTGAGAAAATGAGCGGATGATCCCTAAAGTCCAGATTTCCCTTTGTGTACTGTATCTATCCATCCATCCATCCATCCATCCATCCATCCATCCATCCATCCATCAATCATGGTGTGGCAGGCTAGACCACTAGCCTACTTCTCGGGGACACTCACCCGGTCCATGTTTTTGCGCCCTACCAGGTCCTGGGGCCCCTCAGACAGTCTATGGTTCTTCTCCCTCCCAACTCCTAGACAAACAGTCCATGTTTTTGCGCCCTACCAGGTCCTTGGGGCCCCTCAGACAGTCTACGGTTCTTCTCCCTTCCAACTCCTAGACAAACAGTCCATGTTTTTGCTCCCTCCTAGGTCCCAGGGTAGTGAGTTGGGAAGCAGCAAAGATGTGGACTATCTGGGGGTCCCCGAGGACCGAATTGGGAAACACTGGGCTAGACAGCCACTAATCAGGGAGACGTATTGTTTCTGAAATGCAGTGCCAGGCTTCAGACAGGAGAATCTCTCAGCTCACCCAGGGGCAGTAAACTAAGGCTGAAGCAGTGTCTCTAGCTGGAACGCATGCCCTCGGGTGCTGAGGAGGTGACGGTCCCCTGCTTCATACAGGGTGTAAGGTTCCTGTACGGATTTTCCTTTTTATTTCAGAACAGTAAATTTCCTGTAAATTCCCGCAAGCTTGCGCTACCGATCACCTATTCTGATTATCTATAGTTTGATTTTGTCTATACATCGCTTGCAAGATACTTGGATTTTCTAAGTAAGTGAGGAGCACAAGGTGTGGTGTGGATGGATGGTAATGAGGGACCCCATGAGCAGGCAAGTCACTCTGGTTCTACCCTTTCGCAAGATTTGGGGAAAATGTGCGTCAGCAAGCCTTGCAGCAGAAAGGCCCGGTACAGGAGGTCCCACATGAAGATATATTTGCAGAAAGAGACCAAGAAGTGAACACAGGCAACTCACAAAGGGAAGGGACAGAATATACACCACAGCAAGCAAATGAAAGCATATCATTAGTCTGTTTGAGCACACAGTAAAGGCCTCTTTGAGCTCAAATGATATCTTTTTGGTTTATGCGACACCCCTGTTACCTTTCAGGCATTATTAACCTTCAGGTGTGGAGTTATTTTTTGATTATTTGGTGGTTTTATCCTCTTCATTAGACTGAGGAACACGGGTGCGGTGGTTCAGGATATTAGCATGTAGCTGGGGATGTATTTCTGTGAAAACCCTAGATTATGGATTTTCTCTCTAACTCCAGCAGGCATGGCTGAAAGGCACGATGTCCCTTGTGTGTGCTGCTTGCCACCATGGAAGTTTCTTGCACTGAAATGGGGTAAGACGTAGAAGTTTCCGGAACACCTGCCTGGACATGAGTCCATAGGCTGCTAAGCTGTCAGCGTTCAATGACACCTTCCTGGCTAAAGCATGGATATAACAATGCAGAATGTCAGCCTACATGGTAGTCAGGAGACAAACACAGAGCTCGAAAGGGGACTCAGTTTGGGACACTCCTCTCCTGCGATTTTACAGCAGCCACAATTTTTAGTAACTGAAATTAATGCTGAGGCTACCTTTAGAGTGGATGGTATAACAAGTCTTGCTCATTTCTGATCTTGTTAGTGTAGGACATGCCAATTAGAATATGATTTTGTTCTGAAGTTTTTTGGGGGAAAAAAATTAAGAGAGCATTCCATATTTTTTAAGAATCCGCATTGTTAAATCCTGGCATAATCCTGGTTCTGCAGGCAGAAGGCTACACTGAGAGACAGGCTGCTTCCAGGCTCAAAGTTTCTAAGACAGCAGTACCCAAGAGCAAGGTGGAGCAGGAGACACTGGGAACAACCAGAAGCCAGTCAGACAAACGGCGGAAGTGATTTTCTAATGCCAGAGATGACCATCAACTTATCCAACAGTGCCTCATGAACTGGAGGATGACTTCAAGTGACCTTCAAAAAGAATGGGAACCATTAAGTGCAGGTGTGAAGTGCACCGCTAGGATATGTCTGCAAAAAGCTCCAAGAAGCAGGACTGAAGTCCCATAAAGCAAGGAAGGAGTCCTTCATCAAGGAGAAACAGGAAGAGCCAAGCTTGTATTTGTGAAATAATATATATTTAACACAGAATTATACTGAAAAATTGAGAAATGAGTGAAACTCTAAACTTTACTGTGGTCACTGAATTGTTTCCAGAGTTGTATTAGAAGAATTATAATTTCATTTTCAGTATCAGATAAAATAATCAGGGATGTCATCTGTACCGAGTGAAAGACTTGCTAAATGTTGACCTTAAATTTGTAGGGTGTTTCATAGAGGCGGGAAAGGTTTGGGGCCATTTCACAATTCTTGTTGTAACAGCGGGCAAACCTCGATCCCTTGGTGCAGATAAAGCAGAACATGTGGATATTTGTTTGTTCCCCTGGGCAGCGCTGGCTGGGGTGCCCCCTTAGGTTATTATTGAAAAATCTGATAAGAATACATACAGAGACAAAACTATTGTCTAGCGCACTTTTCCCATGGTAGCGCTGTTAACACCTACAGTCTTACAACTGCCTTATTGCATTAATTCCCAAGTAGTGAACTGTTTTCATGCCTAAATGCCTGAAAAAAGACACATTATAAACCTCAGGTAAAAGTTTTCAGATACATAGGAAAGACTCAGCAGTTCAGTCATACATGAACACATATATTTGCATATAAAATATGTGATGTGTAAGCAGAGGTGACAGGACATGCAAAGCAGGGGGCCTGAGCTGGAGGGTGGCCAACTATATAGAACATCGCAACGATAAACCTGCTTTATTTATATATTCTGTTTTCCACGAAAGTGGAAATAAAGGACTTGTGTTTATTAAATTCTCTTTGTTGATATGAATTTAGACTTCACCCTAAAATAATGTGAATATATTTTACAGTGTCTGGTGAGGGTGAGTTGAAGGGCTCATGAAGTTTTTTTGTCTAGGGCCCAGAGTGCAAGGGAATCTTCTCTATATGTAATGGCCTGAGATCCTGAGCAGGATATGTAGTTAGAAGATGGGGGGTTGAATGGATGTGCCTCTGAAAATTCACCTATTATTATGCACTCTAGACTATTCTAAACATTCCAGCTAAATTTATACAATCTTAAAGATTATTCTCATTCTGCTCTTTTCAATAGTGTCCATTCATCTTCTAACCACTTTTCAATTACCAATAGTATCTTTATTAAATGCCTCTTTGAATCTTTCATACAAATCTTATAGAATCCTCCCACTGGGCCGCAATATGATTCTTTTTAAAGTGGATTTTAAATTCTATCGACTATGTTTAATTCTGCTGTTTAGCCATGGTAAAATTCCGCTTTTTTTTTCGGGAGAGGCATATTAACGTTTCACCACATACTGGTCGGACTTTTCCACTTTACCGGCTGAAAGGCTTTTACAGGCTGCAGTAGCCGTGAAAATGCTTTCGCACCAGGGCCTCTCCTGAAGCATCTGTGGATTTTTACCGCAAACAACGCTGGTAATGACACAGATTGGGTCAAATGGTGAGCGTGGCTACAAGCTGATTTGGGATTGTAGCCACAATAGGGATTGAGTGAGGATTGAGGGCTACAGTGTGATTTGATGGAGGTAAAAAGCTAGAGCTGAGGTTTAAAGGAATCAGTGACGCGTAAGAGACTCAGGAAGATTTCGGTTACAGCGCTTCTGTGCCGGAGTGCAAAGGCTGAAGCTGGAAATCTTACTGTGCTTCAATTTATTGTTTTAGTGGCGATTAAAAAATCATTGTATTAAGTGTGGACAAATGCATCTCTGGTGAATGATTTAGCTCAAAGTTGCCAATTAGTTACTCATCACCATCTTATACAGTAGAGCTGTGACTTAAGGCACCATCTACACAAGAGCCTAGTTCCTGCTTCGCTATTAATTTAATTTACCACATTGCTGTTGAAGCTCAGAAAAATCACTTACTGCCAGAAAGTGTCAGAATCACACTTCTTACTGAATCCCACTGCGGACCTGGTGTTACGAATTTCCGATTTGCATCTATTACAAATGTGCTGACAAAAACATTAACTTTTTATGCAGTATGGAAGAATCCATCATATCTCACTGGATCTGAGTATTTCTATGCAGATGAATATGCATATCAGTAAGGCAAACTGCATTTTATAATACAATCCTCAAAAATATATCATGGCTGTTACCCTTAACTTCTTTAAAGACCAAATAAATGCTCAATAATGTTTAATTAAATGGGTCTGAATCAATCTCGATGATTCAGTTCTCCTAACTGCAACTCACATAATCCACCCATTCATCTTAAGACTGCTTATCCTGGGCTCACTTCATATTCCCCTAGGTACCAGGGGTGCTGCTAGAGATTTTGGGCCTGGTGAAAGCATATAATATTGGGTCCCCAACCCAATGTTTATTTAGGGCCCCTGTCCCATAGGGGTCCTTGGAATCATCCTAACTTCCCCCCACCCATTTATGGTGCTCCTGCTAGGTACCCTAAAATTCAAGTAAAATATTTGATTCTACCTGTAACACAATTGTAATACAAAAGCCAATTAACCGATAAGGTACTGTCAGAAAATGTGTTTTGCTATCAAAGCTTATGACGGCAGTTACATTGTACATTGGCTTTGTGTCGCTTGCAGTTACTGTGTATATTTAGGTAAAGACAAATGTTTGACTCACGAGGTCAAGCAAATTGTGCTCTGATCCGTCTTCATTATTACAGAACAAGGCCTTTGCTAAGAGGAAATCAATGTTTGCTGTTATCTTATTAATTTGTTCTGCAACCATGTAATTGTTCAGGCAACATTTAATTATCAGAAGGAGCAATTTGCGTACATTGGTATGCAACTATTCGGAAGTAGTTTAGTGCCAAAAACCATGTGTGACAGCTGTATTATTTTTAGCTTTCCGTGTCTATGAATTACAGGCCTGCGATGCATTAAAATTAGGGCATCATTAATATTCATTTGTACCTTGGTGAATTATAACCTGCTTCTATTCAACGCCAAGTTGTAAATATGTTGTAGAAGGAGTACAGTCAGTAAGTCAGTAAAAGAAACAGTGTTTCAATGTCACTCTTCTGAGAGCAAACTCTCCCTAGGGCTTACGCCCAGTTCATCTCCTCTTCTCAAACCATCAACCACAGGCATTTAAGCAGGTTGCCGAATAAGAGGTTTGACACATAACTAGGTAGTAAAATGAGGCTGGACCTCCCTAGAAATTTACTTCAGTTCCCCCAGTCAGTGTAACGCAGGGATCTCCCCCACATTCGGCGAATGGAACCCCTCTAGCCTACAAAATCTCTAGATATACAAAGGGTTGCCAGATAATTTATTACTTTATGGCTAAGGGCCTGATCATGCAGGAGTATGTTGACATTGTGTGGCACTTCCTATCGTGATGTTATTTCCTTCCACGTGCTGCAAGTAGGCACTAAAGATAATCTATTTTCCATCGAGGTTAAAGGCAAGGGCGTGTGGAGCTAAAGTTGTCATGGCTCCTTGTTAATAGGCCACCAGTGAATCAATTTTCCCCGAGTGGCTTCTGGAGTGTCTAACTGCTGCTTGCTTATTTCACTATCAGTGGCAGTGGTTGTGTGGTTGATGCCAGAGTGCCACACTTAATCAAATACTGCTCCTGATAGCTAAAGCATAATCACAAAAGGCCCTCTCATTCCACAGCGTTACTCACCATATATGTTTTTACCTTTGAGTGCTGAAATATTTTTGGGGCATTTTGAGCAAAATTAAGTAACAATCCAACATAACCTTCTTCTTAAGGTTCAGGATTTGTTTAAAGTCTGTAACAGCCAAAATGGAGAATACGTCTTTAGGATGATTGTCATGACAGGAAGGAGAGACAATTCATGTACAGCCTTTGAGGGAAATTGGGGGGGAGGTTTATTTGGGATCAAAATGTACAAATGCATAAGTAAAAAGACTGTGAGGGGTCAAAACAAAAGCCAGGAGATAAACAGAAGAGTATGCAGCTAACCTACCCAAGGAACAAGGTTCCTATAAAAGGAGAACTAACTATAAAAGGAGATAGACAAGGAGTACCAACACTTACCTCAACAGCACTAAGATCTATAATGACCAGACCAAGACACAAGCAGGAATATGTATATACTAGTAGCAAGGGTGCGGCAAGGAATAGGCACAGGCCATAACAAATGACTAAACATTAGGGAGCACATGTAATGGGGAACAGGTGAGGGTAGTTAAGAACCAGAGGAGAGGACACAGGATGGCCAGTAGAGACCTCTGCTGGCCAAAGCAAACAGGACAGGACAGACAAGAGAGCTCATAAATGATAAAACACTATGGTGCAGTAAAAAAAGGCAAGATGTGCAATGCTTTAATAACCATACTCACATAAGGTATTTAATAAACTTTTAATAAGAAGATGAATACAGGCTGTTGTGTTACTTGAAAACATTGTAGAAGATCCAAATGCAAAAGCCATTAAAATGTAACTTTTCCGTCATGTAAGGTAGGCCTATTATATTGATTTTATTAAAAAGTATTCTTATACACATATTTTAATCTTCATAACATAGCTAATTGTGGCTCCTTCTCCGTATGATTAGAACTCCATAAAAATATATATATAATTTATTATTTATTATGTAGCACTGGCGAGCGGGCTCGGAGAACTGGAGCTATTGCATGTCCTGGTATGCTTGGGAACATTGTAAATACACCCTGTATGTATTTCTTACTGTAAATACATGTTGTGTTCCCAATTGCCATGTGTGCCCTGTCATATGAACCCCTTCCGGTCCTTGCGTGTCTTCAGCCATTGTGTAAATTACACACGGTACCTGGCGTCTGACCTCCCTGCATTTCCCTATTATGTGTCGTCGGAGGGTGGTTATTATTTGTGTCTGGTCCCTTTAAAGGCTACAATATAAGACCTGGTTTGTTTGGAGTCATTTTGTTCCTCACCTTTCTACTGCTGCAATGCCTTAGCCTATGAAGCACAACAATAGATTAATGCACTCAATTTGGAGACAGAATACTAGGAATTATACTATAAAATGCATTGATTTTGCAATTAACTTTCGCTTTCTCTTCTGGTTCATTTCATTACACTAATTATAACACATGCAATAACATTTCCTCATGGGTATGTAAATAGACGGAGTGGTTTTCTGTGTCACTTTTTAAAATCAGTTTTTAGAGACGCTATTGCTATTATTCGGCTTTATATCTTTGGATCACTGACAGTTTGCCACTGACCCAGTTGGCCTATGAAATACTACAGAGGTTATTGCCGCTAAAACCGAAAGGGTTTGAAAGTTTAAAACTAAGCACTAAAATGAAATGCAAAATGTATAAATGTATGAAGCATGTATAAAACCATAAAACCTCACCCGCTTACTTCAGTCTAGCAAGTGTTTTAATCCTGCAGGAGAATTCTACGGCTCATTATTCTGTGGAACCAAGGAAAAAAAATGCACACGTGTGACGGATACATCGCAGTGATTGTCCCCTTTCAGCAAGTGAACTAAGAAGTGTCAAAGCCACGATTTGTGCTTTTTTCCTCATAAAAATTTAAGACATTACGCAAAGTTAACATAAAATTGACAACAAAAAAACACCAGAAGGAAAACAAGGCTACATCTTAGAGGCATACGATTTACTTTGTAAAAAAAATTGATCCATTAGCCTTTTTTGTGGTGAAAGAATTATTTCAGAAAAGTGACAGCATCTCCAGGCTGGAAAACTGGCTGACTTATGCAGGGTTTTGCTTCAGACACCAGAAATAAAAAACGCGCCGTGACACTTATAGAACTCTAATTCATTTAAGAGCTTTAATTTACAATTCTCACTCGACTGCAGAACTGAAGCTATCGAGGGAATCGCAGTCCAATATTTAACGTTTGAAGGAGAGCTTTATGTCGAGCCGGACACGACACTTTCAATAAGCTCTCGACTTCCCGCCACAGCGGCTTCTCTGGCATTAATATAAAGTATTTCTTAACCAAGCCAGTTTGAGGGGAATTCTCTAAATATGAATGCAAATAAGTTCTTAATTGCCGGTTCCTCAAATTGGCTGACACGAGCGTCCATCTGCTGCAAGTGAGTCGTGTGCAAAGTGCCTGCTAATTAAAATGTTTCAAAGTCAATTTAGGAAATTGCAAATATTAAATGTTAATTTGTGTAATTCAGACACACTGGGAGTGGGGTGTGGAAATGTTGTGCCTGATTATCAAGTGCAATAAAATGGAAAGTAACATGCACTATATTCCTGAAGCACAACCACTGTCATATTAATGATATGCTACATTTATTGACGTATAAATGTTTAATGTAGCAGAAACGTATATGATAAGCTATTAAGTTCGGTGCATTGATTACGGAGAGGAGGCAATAAAAGACGCCACTGGAAACTGTAAGGCTACAGCAAAACCAGCACCATGAAGCCTTTTGCCTGTTCTCTCTCTTTTTGTGAGAGTGTCCTCAGAGTTTCGTGCTTTCCTCCTGCACTCCGAAATCACTGGGTCTGGTAAAATGTGGTCTCCCCCTGTGTTTGTGCCCTGTGGTGATCCGGTGCCCTCTGCCCTGTGCCTCTAGAGATATACCCCCAGCTCCCGGTGACCCCACCCTGCGGAAGTGGAACATGGGTGGATTACAGCTCAACTGGGAAGAAATCGATTAGCGAACCACGAAGTGCATGAAAAAAACCACGTAGGTGATTTTCCAGTCACTTTCTCCGTGTTACTAGAAAATAACATGTTTAGACTTTTGGTTCATTTAGAATGTGGATCCTTCAACTTTTTTTCTGGTAATAAAATGGCAAATGGATGGGTTACAGCACAGCTGGTAATAATAGCTGTAACTGCAAATTTTTTTATTAGAAATATTATTATTATTTTATTTAATTGAGACTTTGAGAGATTGACAGTGTGATTCATGTTGTTTTGTTACTGATTGTTTTAGAAAAAGGCCACAATTTCCTTCAGCTGCTTTTTAAACCATCCTTCAAAGTCAATTTAGGAAATTGCGAGTATTAAATTAATTTATGTAATTCAGACACACTGGGAGTGCAGTGTGGAAATGTTGCTTAATGGTGAGAAACCATAACTGACAATGTGCTCAGGCAAAGTCCACTGCTATATCCGCGCTTGCAAATGCTGCTCCTGGACACTTTGAAACACTTTTGATGTTTGTGGTCCCATCAAAGGTGTTAATTGACTTAAAATTATATAGTGTGATTGCATGTGTGCCCTGCGATAGGTGGCAGCCCACCTTAGGGTGCACTCTGGGGCTCCACGACCCTGAATAAAACAAGTGACTACAGAAAATGGGTGGATGGGTGGATAGATGGATGGATAGGTGGATTGCGTGTGTGTGTGTGTGTGTGTGGCTATGTGTTCCCTGAGATGGACTACTATACTGTCTTGTGTCCCATGTTTCCCAGTACATTCTCCAGGCTCTTCTTGCCCCTGTTAAAGATAATTATTTCCTGATGAAAGATTTGTTTTTCTTTCAATAAATTTATTTTAAGGAAAGATTGGATTTTTCTCAATTTTTCAGTGTGAGATGAAGCTGCTTCACCAAAAGGTGAAGTTTTTTCTAAACCTTTTTATAAATCTTTACAAGGGGAGCCAATAATTGTGGAGGGCGCTGTATAATCAGCCATAAAAATCATAAAAAGAAAAAAATTATCTGCCTTTCCATGGACTATATATTTTCAAAATCACAATTTTAAGGCAACTTGATGTCCCCTCTGGACTTAAACAGTCAAGTCAAAGTTTTAACTCCGGGGCACAATTGTATTATACTGTATACTGTATATGTCCAAAGCATGATGAAGGACTTATCAGCTTAACATGCAGTACATGAGTAATGAATATGTTTCCACATGGCATCGAGTAAACAGAGAAGTGACCCTCAGCAAAACCTTGCCAGACACCAGGATTATTTTTAGAAGCAAAGTCCTAAGGTCTGGAGTCTGACCTCATAAGGAAAATCTAGGTCTAGCACATCCGGTAGTTATATTATTTTTGAAGGAATCCACTGTTTTACTGTATCATAGATACTTAGGTCTAACAGTAGAATCAGAGATTTCATCTCTGTTTGAAGAAAATGTACGGCGTGTTACTGAAAAAGTTAGAAAGACGCTGGAAAGATCTAGCACCTGATTTCTTTAGGTAGGAGATGTTTGAGGACAAGACAAGCATTTGAGATACACCTTATAATATTACTCTTAATTTTTGCTTGAAAAAAGGCTGATGTATATGAGTCCATTTAAAGTAACACTGGAGAAATACGGCTTTCCTTACATTTGTCTCCTAAACAACATTACCCAGCCTAAGAGTGGGCGATGTGTTTACAATTCGCTTGGAGTCAGTCGGGTTGGTACTAGGGTTCAGAGGCCCAGAGAAACGGCTCGAAGATCCCCATTCATTCTCACTCAGTGGCATTTTGATTTCTTACGGCTTTCCAAACAAATCACACTATGATGCAGGCAATTTGTCCATAATTGCACTGAGATATTGTATCTCATGTACAGATGTAGCAGTCTAAAGGATCATTATAAAACTGCCACAACGTTACTGCGGTGAAATAAAAAATTCTGAATAATTCACATGACTAATATAGGTCATTGACTTGGAAGCTGTTTGGAGAATGTGCATTGGGCCTGCATGAAGAATTTGCTATGCCATTTTATGCTTTGAGTTAGTATAATGGTTTATGATATTATTACTAATGAGTGGTCTGATGTAAAGGGAGATTTCCACACAGCACGAGCGTAGTTCATTAGGAGAAAGGATGGGTTTAGTCTCTGAGAATAAGGTTTCCCATCTCCTACATTATTAAGGTTTTTAAACCTAGACAACGATTACGAAGCTTTGTATGATTTCCGAAAAAAAGCTTGTGAAAGCAAACCGAATTATTACTGTCCGGTGCATATTTAAATGTTTTGAGAGTGTCAATGAGATCTTATAAAAGTAATACTAGAAGACATAAAATTGGTATGATACTTGTTATGAATCTATATTAAAGCGTAAGGTATGTTAAAAGGATGTTAAGTATACTTACATTCTGCTTATGAATGTTCTATCAATGCAAAATTAGGAATTCATTATGAATGTACAGTAAATGTAAAACATTACCAAATATACTTTGATCACAAACGAACAAACAAACCATGACGTGCCAACACTGTTATATAAAGTATGCATGCATTAACCATGTAAGTGGTTATTTATGGACAATGCTTGGCTGCCAGAGAAAACAATTACAATCAAATATCCGCATATTTTAAACATTTACATCAAATATAAGATTTAAGTAGTTTATGCGTATAATTATGTGTAATAAATATCACGGGAAATACAGAAATTCCTGATATGGCATTTATATAACGTGCTCATGACCCAAACCGCTGCTGACATACAATCCCAGCAGATGCCGCTGGAAGATGCCAAAAGCGAAATCACTGGGTTACAATCTCCACTGGACAAGCCTCAGACTGTCATTTGCATTTTACTGTGTTGTCAGTGCCTTCAAAATGCTGCACAGATGACAGCTCACTGGACGCTGAGTTTTTAAAATTCACGAAAGGCCTTCAGAACAAGTTTGTCCTCTTGGATTCACTATCAGTTGTCACCTTCTCAAATTTGAGTTTGAAAGGATGAGTCAGTTGTAGCCGTTCTGCATATTCAGATCTAGACGATTTCCAGCATATTATTTGGTGGCGTACCTTTAACAGGGAACATACAATCTTTGCTATTGTGACAAATTGTAGAGCGATGTGGAGGAGGAGGATGAAGGAGTAGTGCAGGAGCGAGACGGGAAGAAAGAGCTGAGGAATGTCTGAATAACAAAAACCACAATGTTACCGGAAATCACCATGCAAACGTAATGGGCACAGTCTTGCTGTAGGGGAAATGGTCTCTCTGTATCTACACTGCATCATTAGCACAAGCAGCACAGAACGCTGATCAAACATCCGCAAGGTACTGAATTAGCGTATGAGGTTTTCTCCTGCTTTATTCATCTCACTCAGCTCTTATCTCTGCTGACATGTTGCAAAGCCATTTTAAATGAAAAGAACACAGGGAAAGAGATTAGCTTATGTTTAATATTTTCATATAACTACTGTAAATTACTACTCATATTTCAGTTGGTCTTTGAATGCTACCATTTTGGAAATGAAATATAATCTGTCTCTGTAGAAGGACAAATGTGTAATTTTGAGCTATTTAAGATATTTGTCACTATTTTAGGTAGTATGATTTATTCAATGAATAGAAGAGTAATTGTCCTTGATAGAAGATATTGTCTTGTGATTTTTTTTTCTAGTGGATTATCAGTTTTTAGTGCATAATGTAATATATTTAAATGTTCTTAGTCTCTTATTTTGGCTTGTTATAAAAGGTAGGAGTGCTTAGGAATTCACAAGTGGACACTCATAACATCTTGCAGATATGCGTGATCCACAAAGAGTTATATGCACGTTTCGTGGAAGGCAAAGCACTTAATCTAATTCCAATGATTTATCCTCTCCGGGGGGACAAAGGAAATACTGTACAGAATGAAAACACAAATATGTGTCAGGATTAAGAAACTGGCAAACAATGCATGTATTCTTTCAGAATACCAAGGGCAGATAGGGGGTATTCATACCATTTACAGGGCTTGAAACAAATGGTTCATTGGTTTGTAAACAGTCTCCTCACATCTTGAATCCATTATTTTGATAAGCCCTGCAGATTTTTAACAGAAGAGAAAACAAGTGATTCATCTTTCAGACTTGGCATTTTAACACTGTATTTAGATACCGTGTAATCTGTGTTTGTGAATTACGTGAGCTTCGGGCTCCTGGCTAAGATTAAAATACTACATCAAAGGCATGTCCAGTGCTGACATCACCTTCATTTGACATGTATCAGAAATAAAAGTTAATATGGTTAAAAAGAACATTTGCAAAATACAGTGTCACTAGGTTACGTTGCCTAAAACTGTCTTTAAGTTGAATTTGTATGTAAGGAAAACAGTATATTATAATGAAAATAAATATACAATAATAATAAAAGTAGCTACACACAGCACTAGATATATCGCACCTGAAACTGACGACCTACTGAAGCTGCACAAAGTTTTCACAAGCGTCACAAAATATATAGTATGCACATTCATTATTATGAATCATGGTACTTGACCCGAATTTTTAATATAATGGACTTTATGGCAGTCCGTTCATGAATATGAGCTGTCCGTAAGTTGCATGTTCTTAACTTGGAGACTGCCTGTTGTGCAA
Source organism: Hippopotamyrus pictus (assembly GCA_026781145.1). NCBI lineage: Eukaryota > Metazoa > Chordata > Actinopteri > Osteoglossiformes > Mormyridae > Hippopotamyrus > Hippopotamyrus pictus. The sequence continues at coordinate 16,582,934 of JAODLC010000036.1, read as the reverse complement.
AATAGGTGCTGTACGTAACACAATGCCACAATCACCCCTCTTATTTGAAATCAGTACCAATGTACTGACTGATCTACAATTTAGCTGTGTTTCAGCATCTTGATTTCATCTCCTCAGGCACTGACATCAATAATTAATTAAACAGAGAAATTTGTTTATTTCAAATAAAACTTTATCAGAGCATTTTCTAGCACAAAACACATTCCCTTTTGTCCACAATTTCTTCTGAGTTTCACCCGCAGTTTCATTTCACCCTAATTTAATTTGTATATAAAATTTTCTTTTTTTTGTTGCCTGGCTACCTAGACTGCACCTCCGTTCCTAATGATGCAGCCAAAGGTTATTAATCTCTAGCTCTACTTTTCAGTTTTGTTTGTAAATTTCTGTTGCAGTGCAGCAAAGTACATCGACTGGAAAGAAAAAGAAAAATAAATGACTGGTTCTCGGGGGAGTGTTTGCAGATCTTCAGAGGACGGAAATCTTATTACCTTTCTAGATAACAAGCAATCTGGATAATTTAACTCTCCATTCATTTATTTCTGTGCCTCCTTCAATGGTAGCACATGCAATTAGAATACAGAGGGTATTCTGTTGTGTAAATGTTGCAACAAAACACATACAAAACAACTGTATAACCTTGTACTGGAAATGCAGTCTGAGGATGGATGGACATGCAAAAGAACTTCCCTGCTTTCCATGAACATAAGCATGTGATATTCTTATTAAGATGACTCAGTAATACAAGTGTCATGTCCTGGCTGTTCCGATCGTCACACCCCCTCATTTACCTCGTGTAGAATCCCCGTATTATCAGCTGTTTCTAGTTATGTCGATTGCTGTCATGTATTTAAGTGTTTCAGTGAATGTTTCCCTAGTCCAGTCATTGAAGTCAATCCTTCCTGTTGTTCCATTGCTCCCGAGTGTCTTACCTTAAATAAATTCTATGTTTACCCGACTTTCCGGACTCCTCTTCCTGCTTCCCCATGTCCGTAAACCATCCGTGACACAAGGATAATGTTTTTTTTTTTTATTTCCCTTATTCGGGCTTCAAATACTGTACATACATGTCACCCACAGCAAAACATAACAGTCCAGCAAATATATCATTCATTCATCCATTTCCTGTATATCTGCTTGTCCCATGCTCGGTCGTGGGGGTCCAGAGCCTATCCCAGAACCAGCGCCCGCAAGGGGCGACATAACCCAGGATGAGACACCAGCCGTCACAGGCAAATACTGCATATGAGCATTTGCTTGTCTCAAAACATTCATCAAACAGTCTTATCCATCCAATAGATCTAACGCATTTCACCTGGAGTATATCTGATTTAACTAATTATATATTTGAATATGAGTTGACTACCTTAATTAAATTGTTACATCCTATTAAAAGAATTCATCCAATTTAATTAATCTGAAGGTTTAAGTGTTCTGATTTTTAAATCCTGTATTATTTTATAACAGCATAACTGGAAGCTGGATGAATGTCTGCATGGATGGGTATTATTTTGCTATTCACAGGGAATTTTTTTGTTAGTTACCCTACATGTGTAGTTTTTAAAGAAGAGTGATTTTAATATTACAAGTCCAGTTTAAAACTTCTGGTTCCTCTGGGAGAGGGCGGAGGTCAGCTTTTGTCAGTGATTAATCTTTCCCAAGAGTCTTTGTACTGTATGAGGTAATCAGTCCTTGGAAAACAGATGCTCATAACAACATGTTTATTGGATTTTAATTACTCTGGCACCTGATAAAAGTCCTAACCGAGTTCTGAGTGACCCACTTACTTCCTGTGTTTCACTTCAGTGTGCCTTAACCAGCAGCTTCTAACACCGTAACGGTCAAGGTAGGTGCCAAAACTAAAATAAGCCACGGAGAAGCCATGCCACGTCCTCCTTTCAGCCCACGTCGCTTAGGCTGTGTGACGTCTCTCTGAGCTGATTTCAGTCAAGACACAAGTTCGCCAGTTAAGCGAAAGTAAATTAGAAAGCGTTTAGTAGGTCAGTATTGATATTTTTTAATGTGGCGCTGCAAGCATTTTTGGTAAATTATAACACAAAGGAAAGCTAATAAACGGTGATTGGAGGTAAGGGTACAATATAATCACCGTGTTCTGATTTCTGTGGTCAATGAGCCTTAATACCCTGAGGGACAGGCCTATTTCCTGTGAGAGCTGGAGTTCAGCCGAGGACAGGAAGGACTAAACGGAAAGTTTTTCTTTGCAAATGTCTCCAAAAACACTCACAGTTGCTGAAAGCTTCTTTTCAATGAATTGGGGCTATAGGTATTGTATTGTATTATGTGCAAACACAGTGACTAGGTATTGCCTTAGTAGAATTACTGACAAATTATGAGTTCATTGTCATTGTGACTACTACACAAGGCTTTTGTGCTGCGTTTATGATCTGGCCATTCAGCTCCCGACTACCTATCCTGGTCAGGGTCACTATGGGGCCTGGAAGCTGGGAAGAACAGGGAAGGCAGGGGGACACCCTGTATGGGATGCCAGAACATCCAAGGGCGCAGACACGGAATCTTATACCATGAGCAATTTAGAGGCACCAGTTAGCTTAGGTGCTTGTCATTGGATGGAAACTGGGGTATCTGGAGGAAACCCAGAAGGAGAACATGCAAGCTGCTCCAACAAAGAGCAGATATAGGATCCAAACGCCTCACGGTGTGATGGACACCACCTTCTGACTCACCCACCGGTGTCAGAATAAAGCATGATTGGTTAATTTTGCACAATGCAGACAGACACCTGGTTTTGCTCACTCCATGTAACATCATTAACACATTTTATGGCAGTCTTTACGTGTCTAATGAACATGAACCAGAAATTTGCACAATGCTTGTCCCTGTTTCATATGTGGCAGCTGGCAGAGGCTGTTTGGCTGTTGCCATAATGACAGTGTCTTCCTGCTGTTGAACTTGACATGAATCAACAAGCGATGACTTCTACTCTCTGCATGAGGGCTTGGTACATCCCAATTACCATCATTAATTTATTACTTTCATCAGTTACTGTGCCATAAATTTGTTGATGTGTGTAAGGCCACCTTGGTTCTTGGTTGAATCGAAAAAACGATATGAAATCCGACATCAAGGCTCACATACCCATATTCATGACTCACATTATCTTACACGCATTCAGTTAGTATTATTAGCTAATGCTCTTATCGGTAACATTTTACTTGATGGGGCACAAATACTTCTACAATCACTACTGAAGTACAAATCATGAACAAATCCTGAACAAAGTTACCACTACTTGAGATAAAAGATGCATTACGATTCATTACTGATGAACAAACATGAGATCAGTATTTCACTTGTGTTATTCATGACTTGTTACTTCCGTAATTCCTTAGTAGTTCCTTAGTAGTTCCTTCAGTAGTTCACAAACATTTACAGAATCAACTGATAAAGTAACAAATATAGTGACTGCATAGGATGAAAGATGATGATTCATTAATGATGAACAAATATGAGCTCTTTGTTGATTAACTTGTGTTATTCATGACTTGATCCTTCAGTAGATCAGAAGAGTTTACAGAACTGACATATATAGTAACAAATATAGTAACTGTTTGGGATAAAACATGCATCATGGTTCATTAATGATGAATTAACATGAGATCAGTATGTAACTAAGACTTAGTTTGTGGTTAATTAATACATGAGTACTATAATTGTGCCCCATCATGTAAAGTGTTACCAACTGAACTGTCTTACAATTGTATTTGTATATAGAGTCGAATATTTTTACTGGGCTGTTAAGGGTAAAATACCCTGCTTAGTAGCACAGCGACAGTTAATCCTCCAGGGACTTGAGCATACAGCCACTCACTTCCAGGTCTGGAGCCATAACTACTATTTTAACTGTCCTATATGTGTAAAATGTGCCAGCAAACCTCTGTGCTTCTCATGGTCTTCTGGTTCTGTTGTCTTCTCAGGAACGGCCGTAAGGGCTTTTGCTTGTATTTGGGACACGTGTAATGCCTCAGGTAATGATTCATTTTAAAAGTTGGCCTCCAACATCCCCGGCCCAGATGTGTACCAGGTGAAAATCTTCACACCTTGAAAATGCCCCATAACCACTCAAGAACCACCACAGTGTAGCTGGCTGCATTCATCATTTGGCCTATAATGTCTAGAAGAGTTATGCTTCTGCGAGTGCCATACTTCATACAAGTCAAAGGTTGAAGTTTCCATTTGTTTTGTGGACATAAAGTTCCCCCAATTGTATGGGGGAAAACGACAGCATGCTGAGGCTGGTGGTTAAACATCTTAAAATTGAACTCTGCTATATACTTAGTATAGCTAATTTGCGGATAGCATTCAAGGTTGGCACTGGTGTCAGAATTTACCTCAAAATTTTCTATTTCATTTGAATTTATACAAATTTGCTGCATTTTTGCATGGTTGGTTGTATATGCTTACGTAATATGGGCACTTTGGTGCTTGTAATGTTGATTTTAAATTGTCTATTCTGCTCAGAATAAATTTCCGTCATGTTTACACACCCCTTAGAATTTGTAGATTTTTCATTGCGGATTTTTATAAAATAGAGTTTTCCCATATGGGGAAACTGGTCCCCATAAGATAAAAAAAAAAAAACGGGTATTCATCACATTGTGGGGACATTTGGTCCCCACAAGGTAAGGTATACCAGGACCACATGTGTATAATTAATGAAGTCTTCCCTAAAGGGAACCTCCTGCATAATCCCCCGAGTACGTAAGGTACCTTTACGAGTAAATTAATAAAAATTTTAAGCAGTCCTTGCCATTAAAATAATTGCCTGTTTTATTTTCAGTGGAATAATAACCAGAATTATTCCACAGCTAGTTAAGCTTTGATTATAGTGTAATATTTCAGCCTAAAAGTACTGTACTGTAGAAACTATGTGACACCATGGACCACAACCCCAAAGTGATAATCGAACTGAAAGAGCTCCATTCCCAGAAGACCCTCCACAGCATTTAAACTGCAGATACATTTCTGTTTATTTCATTGTACTTTCTCTAAAAAATGCCTTTTACTTCAGACATGGGAGCTGTGTCTAGTAAGCTAATACCACACTGTTAATTCCAGTTAAATTGGGAAAAAAACATCACTACCATGCAACAGAGCAGAAGGATGAACAGGCTGAGCTAAGTAGCAGTAGACCCTACTCACGGTGTGCCCTCCCCAAGGAATCTGTCCTTCTTCAGCTCACTAAATAATCTTTTCATTTACCAACACTCTTCATTAACAAAGTGTATTAGCACTATGTTTAAATCACTATTTTTGTGAAAGTGCCCTGCAACTGGGAAAAAAACAAAGATCTGGTAAATATCATTGTTTTTAATAAGCCAAAGTGTTTACAGAGGAGACATTTATAAGTTCTTGGGTCACCTGACAGACAGATGTTTAAACTATTCAAAAAAATCCTGTGCCAGGAATAAATAAGTAAGATATGCCTGGTTATGCAAATTTGTATTCAACATTTTTCATCTTGCCATAAGCATTTGACTGTGCTGCTCTTTCTTAATATTACCCTTGACAAATTTTGCAAGTGGTGGCAGAGCGATAAATCTAGTTATCTCGTAAGCCATCCCACCCCTGGAACCTTCAGTCTCTGTGGTTTTGCTTTTAGCTACCTTTCAAAAAGAAATCGTTTTAGGTTTGTTGACTTTTAATAAAAAATACATGCAATGCCAATAAAATGCTGTGTTCATATTCACGGGGCTGATGGGGAGTTTCATAAAGGAGAAACACCAAGATGACACTGCATATAGACATAATAATAAAACTAAAATCTCTTTGACACAAAATCAGTTTGTATAGATTTTTTTGACTCCCAGTAAACATGCATAAATGGAAACAAACCAGTTTTATGTCCTCTTCCTACTATAGAATAATTTATAGTTCTCGTAGATCAGCTTACTGATGTAGTAAAAATGACCGGATCAGTTACTGAGATCCACAGAAAGTTCCAACGAAAACCCCAGTCAGCACCGATTTCATTAACTGCCAAAGAATTTGAAAACAATGAAAATGGTTCTTCTCATGGTGCCTGCTGTCAGAACGCATTCACGTACACTGCTGCACGCTCTGCGGTCTGTGCCTGCTGTCAGAACGCGTCCACGCACGCTGCCGCACGCTCTGCGGTCTGTGCCTGCTGTCGGAACGCGTTCACGCACGCTGCCGCACGCTCTGCGGTCAGTGCCTGCTGATGAAGGCTCTTGTTTCTGTGCTAGGCAGCGTGTTGCCCAGATCTGAATTTTTAACATAGACCCACATTTCTGACATTAAAGTGGAATGGAGAGAGAGAGAGGCAGGCAGAGAGACATCTTTGTGTGGCCGCAGAGATATCCACATTGCGTCAACCGTGTCATTCAGACAGACTCCAACCATAGTCTCAAGGCTCAAAGGTCCTTATCAGATGAGATAAGTAACACAAGTAGCTGTGTGGGTCACCCTTCAGCTGAAACAACATAATGCAAGGGGATTTAAACGAAACAGTGTAACAGTATGGTTTAGCTAAAATATTTAGGCAATATATGTTTATACTGTCTTTGTATTCATATCTTTGTGGGGACTCTCCATTCATTTTGACGGGGGAAGCCCTAACCCTCACCATGACGACCATAACCCCAGCCCTAACCTTAACCATATGTACTGTAACCAAACAAAATACAAGTCTTTCGGCAATTTTTAGTTTTGTTGATTGCAGTCACAAATATTTAGTAAATTGAGTTTCCCCTTGTGGGGACAGGAAATATGTCCCCAAAAGATCAAAATAAAAGGTTTTTATCAAACATGTGTACATACCCCCCACGAACAGTGTGGAGGTGGGATTTGAGCACTACCACACCACCCCAAAGAACACATGGTTTTAGTAATTTATATAAAATGTGAATTGACAATTGGTAATAATTAGACAGATTATTTTGTTTACACACATCCAAAATTGAAAATGGACACTGTTCCCCTTTGTAAAGTTTGCATAGAATTTGTAGCTAGAAGCACTGGCACTCACCTCCCAGTAATCTTGGTGTCACACCCCTACTAAGGATTACTATTTAGTTTTTTGATGGATTGCCTTATAGACATACAGGCAGCTCTGACACTTGATAATGAATAAATTGCTCCTTTGTAATAGGAACAAATGAAGGTAATGCCAATGGCTAATGAATCAATGTTACACTTTCACTATAATCGGAGAACCCAACTTCAAGACAGTGTTCCTCGGGGACTGTCCAGTCCATGTTTTTGCTCCCTCCCAGCTCCCTGGCAGACAGTCCAAGTTTTTGCTCCCTCCCAGCTCCCTGCCAGACAGTCCATGTTTTTGCTCCCTCCCAGCTCCCTGCTAGACAGTCCATGTTTTTGCTCCCTCCCAGCTCCCTGCCAGACAGTCCATGTTTTTGCTCCCTCCCAGCTCCCTGCCA
>JAODLC010000036.1:16559966-16575401 GCA_026781145.1 Hippopotamyrus pictus | reverse complement strand
CAACTTCAAGACAGTGTTCCTCGGGGACTGTCCAGTCCATGTTTTTGCTCCCTCCCAGCTCCCTGGCAGACAGTCCATGTTTTTGCTCCCTCCCAGCTCCCTGCCAGACAGTCCATGTTTTTGCTCCCTCGCAGCTCCCTGGCAGACAGTCCATGTTTTTGCTTTGTCTGAGCTCCTGGGGAGCTGAGAGAGAACAAAAATGTGGACCATCTGGGGGGTCCGGGGCGGACTGGATTGAGAGTCACTGCCCTAAGAGACCCAAGAGATACGGTTCCATATGAAGTGAACAACAGCTGCAGAAGAGTGGATAGGAAGATAACAAGCCACGGCGCCATGGTAACCATGCACTGCATGCATTATGTTCAAAAATATTATACCTGTCAACTCATATGGTTTCCTTGTAGAAACTACATATTTCTTCTACCCATCTATCCATCTTCCAACCGCTTATCCTGCTCAGGACTACATATTTCTTGTAGAATATATTTTCATATACTGCTGTAGGCTGCTTGTCACGACAGGAAATCATTGCCCTCATGTTTCATAATAAACGAAAAAGCGAGCTTTATAAAATAACATGTTAATTTGTGAGTCACATATACTGTAGATATTTATGGATACATTTTCATTGTGCTCGTGGTAGAAGGTAGAGTAGCTTTTTTGGTCCTGCTGGGCGTGATCTTTCAATCAGAAGAGTTTCCATTGGCCTGAATGTACATCAGTCAATATGGTCGCCAAAGACTAAGTCTTTTCTGTAGAATTAATTTGTGAAAGACATGATCCTAGTTTATTCAGAACTTCCTCCATTGTCTATGTAAGATTTTCCACACGAATTCATTCTCTTGAAATAAAACAGGAGTATTCCTCCCCCCTAGGATATTTTCACCCACCTGCAGACAACTGCATTTCCAAAGAAAATTGTGCTGCATGTACATATAAAGGAGCTGACTGTGTGTTTTCTATTAAAAATGCGTCCCGCTGAATTTTGTTTCTTTGACATTTGTGAGATATCTGTCATTACTTTACAGTTCTTGCTTTTATTTGACTTCTTATTCCTTGGATTTCAACTTCCTGTCTTTTACGCGCGGGTCCCCAGTGCTAACCAAAGGGAAGGAGTATTCCGGAGGCTGGTGGACACCCGCCGTGAAATGCGGGACTTCACAAGCCATGGACCTTCTGCGGAGGGGAGGTGTCATGGAAAGATGGATCAGCGGTATCTGCCAGAGAAGCCCTATCTTCTGCAGATTGCCATGGTTCTACAAACAAAGCACAGCATGCAAGCTGAGCTTTTAAGGATCAACCTGAAACATACTGTGGAAAATAAATAAATATATAAACTGGGTAATAATCAATAGGCAAGCTTTTATGTGCATTTTACAGTGCATCGTAAAATATTGGTTTTCTTTGCAAGACACACTATGCTGTATCATATTGTCCTTTTCAGCAGTATTCTATATGAATAATTTAATTACTACTACTAGGTCACTAAATTGCTCTATACACTCTGAAAGTCTTGAAAGGTCCCTCTTTCTAATACTGCCATTTCAAACAATATATATCTTTTGTTAAGTCATGGATTTGGGCTCCATTTTACTCAGAGTAAATAGTGGTCGCAAACAAATAGATAAAACTAAAGAAGAAGAGCCCATTTCAAAATCTTATAAACACTCTATGTGGGCAGACATAACATGGTGGAATTGCACCTACAATGTAATGCGGGCTAATGTGTTTGTCTTCCAGTTACCATGTCCAGTACGCATACTACACACAGTATATTTACCCAGATGGAAACAATATTAATAATTTGTTAGGTACTAATTCACAACTTTATATGTGACTAGTTTTGCTAGTAAGCAATGATTTGATTTTAGTCTTTTATAAAGTTACTGATGCTTTATTAATCCCCATGGGGAAATTGCCCTTTTCACCGTACGCCATCTTGATCTCCATACAGGTGAGAGGAAGCACAACACAAAGCCAGAGGGCAGCCACCTTTCAGCAGCCAGGGGTTAAGTGACTTTCTCGGGCGCCTACAGACACGTGACTGTTCCGCTGAGGCCAGACTCCAACTAGCGACCTTCAGCTAACGGCTACAGAGGCTTAGCACAGCGAGCCACATGACAAGGATAAACATGGCGAATATAAATATGCTTACAGGATAGGGTGACCGATCAAAACCGTAAATGACGGTAAATGACTCGTAAAAGCTGCTGCTTGCAGCCGAGATCTTCTGAAAACAGGCTTTGGCAGAGCAGAGGAGGCCGTGGTTAACGTAAGACAGAGACGAATGGAATGGCCCCATTCTGACAAAGGCCTTCGGTCTGGGATGTTCACTCCTTTTCTCCTGTTTGGACTAACCCCGATGTTGTGGAAAAACAAGATCATTCAAAACTGCACACTACACAACATGATGAGTTTCTTCATACGAAAAAGTCCAAACGTTCAAAGTGAAATAGAAAAATGATGCTAAAAGACTTGGTTTGTAAAGCACAGCTGATGTACAGTATAGGCAGCTCACAGAGGTTAAATGACTTTAAAGGTTTAAGTGAATACATTTTATTTATCTTCTATTGACATTTATCAGTCAGTTTAGCAATAAAGCTCATTTATTTAGCTATTGGCTTTATCCAAAGACATGCAATTCAGAAAGCAGGGTCAAAGGAGCAGCTGGGTTAAGAGTCGTGTTCAAGGTCCCAACAGTAAGATCACTCTGGCAGCTTCAGGATTTGAACAGACACCCTTCCCTTCATCGGGATACAGTCCTAATCCACTGGGCCACACAGCACGAGTTATATAACACTATCACCCACTGTCATCCACTACCATCCACTCCACAGCACTTCTTAATATACAGCTCTGCCTCTCGCAGGTCATCTGTCAAACGGTACTGCTGTGTTTTCCTCATGAGAGAGCGCGTTTCCCCAGTCCTCCACCAAGCCGTCTGCTAAGGCTGGCAGTCCCAAAGATAATCTGACATAAAAGGGCAGCCAACTAAGGCCGCCCGCGCAGCCGTTTAGGTGAAGCGAATCCGCAGACCCGCGTGTAATCTGTGAACCAACTTGCTGGTGAGGCAATATACCAAGACACTGAAGCAGATGCTGTAGAAGGTGGACCGTGAAAAATTGTGCCCAGCCTACTGTCCCAATAATTCGTCCATCAGAGGGATTCCCCTGAGTCCTTCACCAAATTAGAAGCATTTAAGCTCCCCCGCACATCTATTGGCTGTGGAAGCTGTCCAATACTCTTAGGCCTGTGGAGATTAGCGATGTGCAGTGACGGAATTAAACTGACCTGGGTCAATCTGAAAGCACATGGCTGAAGCACAAAAGGCCTCCAAAAAAAGTGCAATTGCTGATCTCAGCGCAGGGAAGCCAAAAACTGGATATGAAGTACACACTCCCGCCCCCCACAACTGAGAATAAGCGTATTACTGCTTTAAGGGGGTTTACACAAGGCTGGCAGAAAGGGGGACAGGCTAGCTATCAGGTCACACAGACCGGATGAAGGAAAACAGCTGAATTATATTGGGTCAATCTTTAGAGCACAAAATATTTGCTTTCTCCAAAATAATCTGTTGCAGTGTAGAATGAAAAAATAAGCAAGATCTGGCCGTTTTGTAAAGTTACAATAAGGAGTAGCAGATTAAAATGTTCTTTGAAATACTTTCTGTCCTGTTATGGGAAATTGTGAGAAGTCATCATGACATGAAACTACTTCTATTACCATTGTTGTTATTATTATCGTTGTTGACGTCATTGTAATCACGATAATCATCATCATTATTATAGCAGAAACATCATCTCAGTGCCTTTCTGGAACATGCAGGTTTGGGGTCTCTGGCCCCAGCACTGTGCAGTTTTCCTTCAGTATCAGCTTGGCGAAGTTCCCATGGTGTGTGTGCCCAGTGAAGGCCTGTCATTCCATCCAGCGTGACCCCAAACCTTTTCCAGGTGCTTCCATGGATAGAGTCTAGGCTTACAGTCATCCTGTATGGAAGATGGATTTATTGATAGATGAAAAACAATGGCATTCAAGTTTACTTAATTTTTCACTTTTAATCTTAACTGCGTAAATAGCAAAGATACTACTAAATGGAACATTTTCAAACTTAAATGTATATTACGTAGGACCCATTACATTTTCTTGAAATAAAAATCGCAAGTTTCTGGTAAGTTACAGCAGAAATAATAATACAAGGTAAAAATTTAGTCTGAAATGATTTAGACACGTAGACTCCGTGTGGGAAGATCACGACGAGTGTGTTTGCATTTTTTGAATTCTATTTTTGAAACAAAAGATCTATGTAACATCAACGTTAAATAATTTTGTGGCATGTCAACGTCAGATGTGTAGCATTATAAAAATGATCAACCAGCGCGGAAAGTTTTCAGACAACGGGATTTCCACTGGGTATCCTCTAGAGGTACACGCCTCTCTTCCAGGGAAATGTTTTACAGCCATTATAACTTTGATGTGCTTCCCCCTGGGATCTCGAAAAAGACACAAATCACTTTGGCACCTCTGCCGTTGTTCACGCAGACAACGTTAAAATACACGTGCAGGAAGACTGCCCTGCTTTCCACTAGCTATAGGCCCCAGGGAAGGGATAAAAAAATCACAAGTCATTTGGCTTTTCTTCAAAATAAACTCTGTGAAAACAATTTCTCAAATGAAAAGACGTTCATTCATTTAATTTAACTCGCTGTTAAGAAAAAAATAAGCTACATAAAAAACATTAACTTATTTATTTACAATACCAGTATTAATCTAGTGTCCCTAGATAGTTACCTCTATAAATTAATATCTTCCTGAATTTTATTCCACTATGTGATGAAATGTCCCAAGTTCTCCTTTCTGATGCAAACTAAAAACTTTAGAGAAGAAACTAAACCGAAATGCTCTAGGAAATTTGATATCTTTGCATTTTAGCAAAGTTACTGTCTATTGATAAACCATGTTATTAAACGTGGGTACCACTGAAGTAATTGAGTGTATATTAGATTGAGTATATCTTAGATACAGATTACAGCATCTGAATAAATTGCTCCTGGTGTCTTTGTAACATTAATCACCAAGGTGGCATTTTCAGCCATTCTGTCAAGATATAAAGACAGCCTGAATTTGAAAATGACAAAAAATGTGCCTTGATGACACATTGAAGTGCAGTCCAACATTTTTTTCTTGTTAAATTTAAAAGCTTCATTTGAAGTTAGCTGGGCCTCCGTCACATGGCTGAAAACGCAGCGCTTTGCCATCTTCTGTGTTTTATGTGCAGGAGGCTTTGCAGAGATTCTTCATAAGGCATCCATGCTTCTCTTTAACCTTGGTTTTATACAGCCATTGGCTTTTTATCTCTCAGAGAGACCTTAACTGCACTAACAGCTCGAAGAGATCAGAAGCATGACCAATGCCAGACCATTCCATCGATTTATGCTCTTTGCATGGACACCTTGGTGGTTGATTAGGTAAGTAACACTGCAGTGAAACTCCCTTTCACCACAGAACACCAGCACCCGTGTTTACCATGTAAATGTCCCTGCGCAATGTGAAAATCCAGGTTTTCCATTTTAGTGAAGCATTTAGGCTCTTGGCTGAACCAATTAATTTCCTGACTGAACTAATTTAGCTTTCTTTCTCAGTACTGAGGTTGTCAGCAATTTTTACAGCAGGTTGAGAAAATGAGTACACACACACACACACACACACACACACAGACACACACAGTGGTCTGGCAGGAGCAGTATAAGGGACCCTCTTTATGAAGCCCACCCCCGCCCCCAAAAAAAGGAGTCAGGTGTCAAACGTAATAAATGTAACAAGAGCTGAGGAACTGCAAACTACAAATTTGCCGGGTCTTGTGGGTAAATGTTATCTGTGCATCTTTGGGTCCATTTACCGATGCTGTATGATGGTTATGAATTATATTCAAGCTTCCTCATTCACTATTTCCATTGAAATCACTTGGGCCCTTGTTGGGTTAACACTCAGAGAGCTGTGTCAGGCACACCTCCACACTTTATCAGACGAATGGTAATTTTTCCCTCATTTACATATTGAGCGATTCTGAGTGACATACTTCCTGTTAACCATTAAAACATGATTGCCTCTAGATCAATCTCACCCGCTGAAAAATACATGACCTTAATATATATTGTCTCTTATCCACTGGAGAACTGAAATTACTTTTTTTCTTCTTTTCAATTTAACTTCAGCTGAGGAATTCTGATTAAATGAAACAAGACAAAATAAAAATAGGGTTCAACTTGTTGTGAAACATTTTCACTTTCTTTCAAGCTCTTGTGTCGCAGCTCCTATAATGTTAGATCAGTTATTTTACATGAAAGAAGGACGATGTCTGCTTAATTTGACACGCTGGTTTCTCCTAGAAAAATCAATCTTATTTTCCTCACTTACACTGCCATTTTTCTTAGAGATAGTTTTATATGATCATCGTGAAAAAACGTTACGCTCTTATTATTTCATCAAAGCCATTGTATGCTTCGTGCCATCTTCGATGAGTAAATATATAGTCTCAGGGACGGGTGAATGTAGACAGAGTTTTGCCGTGTGTCTGAGACATGTTACATTTGACTAGAAGCTTGCAGTGGCGGGATACATGTCTTCCTGGTGGGGAGTCTGGGGGGTGTTAGTTTGGAGGAGTATCTCAGTAGGCTTCTACACGGCCCCATCCTAGGGACATGTCAGCCGCACGCACGTCGCCAGATGTTGCTCCTTCATTTGGCAGTGCTGTACTTCCCCTGTACGGCGGTGTATGACTCACAGTGTGTAACACATCCGCTGGCTGATAAGGGTGCGATCACTCTGGCGTAACTGCAGACAGACAAAGGACTTTTAAGGGCTTTACCAGAACTACAGTAAGTAGGGCTGAAAATGTAAGATACATGCAGATCTTAGAACATGCGCTCATGAGTCGATCTGTGTCTGGCAATACGATAATCTTAGCAAGTGTTCAAAAAAAAGAAACATTTATAAACCGAAGAGCCAAAAGTTTACGACCACCCCTTTGTGAAGCGAATAATGTTGACGATTTCATAAAAATGGGGCGTGTCAATGTCTGGGATTCATTAGATGCTCAGGTAACATTCAGTGCTTGCAGACAAAATGTTGAATGCAGAAGAAATGGGCCAAGATAAAGATCTGAGGGCCAAATCAGGCAGAGCATCTCTGAAATGGTCAGTACTTACTGAGAGTGGTTAGAGGAGAGAGAACGATGAATCGCAGGCAGGGCGTTAGGTAGCCATGACTTGTCAATGCAAGGCGTGAACGAAGGCTATTCCGTCTTGTACAATGCAAGCCAACAGAAGGGCTGCTGTGGCACAAACGGCAGATGATTTTGATGATTATCACAGGACTAAATTGTGACAGCACAAAAGGTATCGGGCCCTGCTGTGTATGTGTGTGTGTGTATATATATATATATACTGTAAGTATATGAGAGCACCAGAGTTGCTAACTTTCTTGGCTGCCGGCGAAAGTTCTGCCTCCCAAGAATGTGTAGATCCTTTTCTCTTTAGCTATGTGTCCAGATGTGGGCCAAAGGCTGAAAGCCAGAGGTTATAGACGCGCATCCATATTTCTGCAAAAGCTTGCATATTATTAACTGCCTGCAGTTACAGCTCTGGCTTGTGCACCTTGGATACGGCTCACAAAGCTGAATCAGTGTGACAGTGAGTGAAACCGCTGATTGCAGCCTAATTTCTGATAAGGCTGCAACTGGACTGAGAAGCGTGTATTTCATATGAAACCCTCACACTTTCTTTCAGGGGTGATTTCTGTCCTGGATAGGTTTGTGGCTGAGGGGTGATGGTTTGTATGTGGATCTGCGTTTTTCTTATTTTTGGTTCGCTAAAAGGGTTAGCTAGCTAGCTTTTCACCACAGCAAGACATCCGAGTTGAGGCAGAGAACTGGTACACCTCCCAGGGTGTCACATGGTCACATTCAGGATTGGGTCACCGGAAAACGGCAGTCTGTTCTGGCTCATTGTATTTTACAGGAGAAGGTTCCTCCTCTGATTTGGCCTAGGGCTGTTACATCTCCATGTCAAATCAACGCAAGTGCCAGAGTCCGTCGTAATCTCTTGGTAAATTGGTAATGAACACACAGTAAACAAGCCCACAATAATCCAGATGGCAAAAAAAAAAAAAAACGACGAATAAAGGTATCATTACAAATGACGCATTGCTAATATTTCGCTAACAAATGGCACTGGCAAGCCATTGAGAACCTTCAGGTGGATCAGAAAATTGGCCTCAAAGCCTTTATTGTTTATGAATATGTGCTTGTGGATTTGCTATTACGTGTAAATAGTAGGAGAGCGTAGCTGTTTCCCACCTTCCCCAGTTCTCCCACACCACACTATTGCTACGCTCCCTCCACTGGCTTCCTGTAGCAGCCCGCATCAGATTCAAAATAGTGATGCTCGCCTACAAAGTCATAAATGGTGCAGCACCCTCCTACCTAAAAGAACCTCTCACCCTGCACTGCACCACGCTCTCTACAATCCTCCGCTCGACTGGTCCCACCATTGCTCAAGGCACAAGAAAGACATCCAGACTCTTCTCAGTTTTGGCTCCTGTGTGGTGGAATGAACTTCTCCTAGATGTCTGAACAGCTGAGTCATTGGGTGCTTTCAAACGAGGACTAAAAACCTTCCTCTTTTGGAGGTACTTCGATTAGCACCTCCAGAATTATACTCTTTAAAAAAAATATACAAAAATTACTTTGACAGCAGGGTTTTTAGAGTGATAGTATTCTTAGCTGGGTTCTATTGAACCAGTATCAGAATGTGTTCACTGATGAGACGTCTAAGCACTTATGTAAGTTGCTCTGGCTAAGGGCTTCTGCCAAATGCCGTAAATGTAAATGAGAACACATGCATCGAAACAACATTGCTTTCTATCACTTCCATTCCAAACAGGGAGGGTGGCGACTGGTAAATTAATTTAAGAATATGCGACTACAAATATTCCGTTTCAAAATCGGTGTTTGTCAAATGTGTTTACTGAGCGTGTTACTGAGCGTTGTCAGAAAGTGTAGTTTAAAACATAGCTTAAGGTGCCTTTTTTTATTAGGCTTTTTTTTCCCTTTCGCTTTCTGTCTCCGTAGCGATTCTGTACAGAGAGAGAAAACAGGAGGGGGGGGAAAAGGGACACACTCCGACCGGGGAGTAAATGAAACGTCGGCCGACAGGACGGCATCATCCAAGCATGACGTCTCAAAGCGTCGCTCAGGAGAGTAACCTTCCTGCTGCACAGCTCTGTCAGCACTGCTGCTGAAAGCCAGCGAGAAGCTGAAAGTAGCAGTAACCGTGAATCCGTATTGATGTTTGGAGAAACAATAACATCATTCAGCAGCTTCAGCTTAATTTAATTCTTGGTCATTTGGCAGATGACATCTTAACTTGTTGATATATTGAATACATTTAAAATAAACAGAATGAGAACGCAACATATAGTGATAAGCACTTATTAAAGCCCAGACTGATATTAAAATCTTGTACTGAGCATGAAGCTTGTAGGACCAGGATACTTATACTGATGGGAGGGAAAAGATTCAGACAAGACACTGAATGGAAAAATCAAAATTTTATTTTTTAGGGATTTGACAGGTGCACTGTGCAGGTACTTTCCTTTTTCTGGGTTATTTACTACTGTAAACATCTTATTGACCTGCTGTAACAAACACATCTTGTTTATCTGGCAGACAACAGAAGGTGCACAAACTCGTCCCAGAAGATTAATTAACTCAGCCATGATCAATACACAGATTATTGTGCTGTTAAAATTCAGGTACCAGCAACATTCAAATAATGCAATTTCTCATCGTGCTTCCTGAAGTCTCAATTAATAAATCTCAAAGCAATAATGTTTTCTTTGTGTGTCTCCAAGTAGAGTAACTGCAATCAGTTTTACAGATGAAGACTTTCTGATTAGTAACGTCAGCTGATGTGAGCCAAGGAAAGAGTACTGTGGAGTGAACGCAATTCCGGATCTGGGCAGATTTACAAATGGGAATGTATGTGCAACTTTTAGGACCAGACGTGTGGAGTAAAATCTATAAATCTGCATTTGTTCTGTTGTCATTTAGCCTTACCTTCTGTAATAATCCTTTATTCACACATGCATGCTCACACACACATTATCCATTACTGGATAAAAGAACTGAACTTTGGCCAAAGCTGGAAGTGTAACTTGGACCAGTGGTTCCATAAATAGCTGGAATACAAGGACACCCTTTTGTCTTCTGGCTATTTAGTTCTGGGTTCCAGTCTGAGCCGTTTGATAAATGTTCTCCCTACCCTGTGAATTATTATAATGCCTTTTTTGGGAGGCTTTTCCAAAAACTGGCATCTTTTACAGCTTACTGTCCCAAATGCATATAAATCATTCTTTTCTAATTGAATTTCTAAATTTGTATAATAATATGAATTTATTAGGGATGCACTTCTGAAAATGGTGTATTAAATACAAGCCATGTTCGCAGTTTTATACGCAGGGTTCAAGACATATAAATTTTATTACTTATGATATTTTTCGTGCAAATTAATAGGGCTTTCTGACCACAGTTAAACACTAATAACCAAACAAAATCAACTGCAGTCCGGATATGACATACAATATTAGTCAAGAGTTTGGTTAAACTTGCTGAAATCTAGGGTTATTTGTAACGTTTTACTTGATATATTTTCTCTTTGTCTCTCTAACTCTCGGATTCCTCAAAATAGCCACCATTTGCTTAGGTAACATTTTCACGGACATATGGCATTTGGTGAACAGGTTTCACCAGGGAATCAATTCCCAGAGATGAGGTGCTTTTCAGCTGCACTGCTTTGACTCTTCTGTCCAACTCGTCCTTTACAAGCACTATGGGACTGAGGTCTGGATCCTGAACAAGGCCGGTCATTAGTTTGAGTTGTCCTTCACTTTCCATGTGCTCCAGAGAATTCTTGCACAATTTAGTGGTGCAGATTTGGTTGTTATGTGCTGAAGACAGAAAAACTGGGCGATCACTCATAATCCAGATGGGTTGGAGTGCATTTGAAGGAGGTAATAATAACCATTAGTACTGTAAGGATTAGTTAAATTTTGGTAAACATCTGCAAACCTTTCACCAGCAAAGCAACCAATCACCGAGACGCTGCCTCCTCCAAGTTTGACGATAGAAAACACACATGAAGGTCACTTGCATTCACCCTCTGTACACCTTACAAAGACACTGCAATTAAATTTTGACTCACTAATCCATAAAACAGAAAGATAAGTGTTCAGTATAAAGCATACATGATTATGGTCTCTAGTTTGGCTGGTGCTGTAGTTTGAAGTATATTTAAGATTAGATTACACATATTTAAGCCAATTTAATTTATTCCATATTAAAATTAAATGAATTATTTAAATATTTTCATTTATGTAAACTCAAATGGCTGTAAAACGGCCTGTTATGAGTGGTGAGTAATAATGATGTAATAAAACAATTGATTTGTATGTCATAAAACAATTATCTATATATTATAACTACTTGATCTACTGATGGAATATTAGGCTTTATGGCATGCAGAGATGAATATAAATTATTTATGTGACAATATGACAATAAATGGTGTACCATGGTATGTAATGCCTTCTAAAGGTACTTAGTCAGTCTGCATCTTATCAACAATAAACATTTCTGAAGGCTAATAGATTTATTGAGAACCTGTTATACACTTTATTTATAGGGATTACTATGTCTCCAAGATCCTGATTAGGATACGTGGTTGGAAGATACCATGGACGGATGGATGGATGGACGTTCAATTGAAGGATTCAAGTGTTTTATTTGTCACCTGCAAGGTATACAGTCAGGCTATAACCTGCAGTGAAATGCAAGGTGGTGAACTTTTCTATAATAAGAATAGTGAAAGTAATAAAGACAAAAAAAGTAACAGTATAACAAATATACAACAAATAAGGAACAGAAAGGAACAGAAACTGAAACAGTTGTGTAACAGTTCAAATAAAGTACAAATAAAGTGCATGTTACACGAGTAAGAAGGGGGATTAAGCAGTTTGGTGGCCTGAGGACGGAAGCTCCTTCTGAGCCTCTCAGTTCACACTGAGAGACAGCAGAAGTGCCTGCCAGACCTGGGTGGGTAGATGGATGGATGGATGGATGGATGGATAGCGACGTATCTTTGTATGTTTGTTTTGGTGCAAATCATTGGGTTAGGCTGGACTTAATATGCAGCATTTTCTCTTTGCCATTCGCCCCAGATTTCATTTGCAGGGTATACATGTGACTGATGAAAATGTATAATGGTAGTTATATATTTCAGGCATCACAGTGGCTCAGTACTTAGCACTGCGGCCTCTCACCTCCCAGGCTGCATTTCTGTTACTGCCCCTGGCTCTCTGTGTGTGGAGTTCACATCTTTTCTCTCCATTCACAGGGTTTTCTTTCAGCCATCAGTTTTCCTACCACATTACAGAAACGGGCAATTAGGTCAGTCAATACTTCTGAATTATCCCATAGTGTGTGACTGTGTGCAGGCCTATGGTCTGTAATGGCCTGGCGTCTCATCTAGCATGTCCCTTGCCTTTGTCCAGAGTGTCCCCTGTCTGTGCCCCGAGCGCCCCCTGTCTGTGCCCCGAGCGTCCCCTGTCTGTGCCCCGAGCGTCCCCTGTCTGTGCCCCGAGCGCCCCCTGCCTGCAGTCTGTGCTCCAGATTCCTCACAACCTTGTGCAGGACATGTGATTATTGGTGTGTTCACAAAAATCAATTGAGGTGCAAGAATAGAATCACAAACAGATTGGTTTGTACTGGTTTATAACACATGTTCTGGTGCAGGTCAGTGTTATTAAATTTAATGACATGAAATACCGTATTGATATGGGATCAAATATAATCATATGGATAATTGATCACAGAATAATTGGTCTGTTCTGTATGTAATTATTATTTCCAGAATGATTATTTTAAGAAAGTAAATTAAGAAAAAAGGCAGAAAAAATAAACTAAATGGATAGTTATGTACTTGTGGCACCTGCAAATCCATGATTTTAGCAAATCAATCAATCAATCTATCTATCTATCTATCTATCTATCTATCTATCTATCTATCTATCTATCTATCAAGTGGCATCAGATGAGATTTAGATTTTAGTTATTTTAGGTATTTATAAATTAAATTGGTGGATTCTAATATTTCCATGTGATGGATCCCTCTTCATTGTGGTTTAAAAGATTAAAAGTAAACCCAAGAAAATGAAGTAATATAGCTTGTAATTTGTCAGCAAATCATATGGGATGAGATCAATGAATGTGTCAGGATAAGTGATTATATTCCTATTGCATCAATGATAAATGGGCAGGAATCAGCAAGGTGCAGGATGAGGTCAAAGAGTTTGTCTTTCAAATTTTTGCAATAGATCCCTGAAACTGAAAGGAAGTTGGAAGGGGCATGTAGAAGGAGTGCAGTGTGGCTAATGAGATGGATTCTTTACTTGAATTAATTGATAAATTATGTAGCATCACATTGTTCAAAAATATATCTCATTATAGCACCTCAGAAAACTCCCACTGAAGTGATTGACTGCTCACAAAAACATCAGAGATGAGGCTACAAAAGTGTAAACTAATGTTTTAATTTTTAAGTTCATGCGTGTCATATGTATTAAAAATATACAATGAAATGCTTATGCTCGTGTTCTCTCTCTACCTTACATAAAACATGTAAACAAATATGAATGAATAGAAAATAACAAAAAATATGTAGAATAACAAAACTACCTAGAATAGAATAGAATATTTGTTAATTGTGAATGACAGGACTGCATTCTATTCCAATTTCATGATAAAAACAAAAAGAATCCAAAATCTGATTTAACTGTTGACAGAAATTATGTGTTTCAAAATAAATGGGGAGGCATGTACTGTATCTTTGGGTTAGGGATTTTGGTCTGGGTCCATAAGGTTGTGGGTTCAAATCCGGTCATCGACAGTGTCATCATTTCGCCATTGGGCCCTTGAACAATGTGCCTAAACCTCATCTGTTTCAAGACTGCTGGATGTTGGCTGACCGGGATCTGACCCCAAGTTTTCCTCACTGCATAAAACTTACAATTTCAAGTATTTTTCCTTAATGGGACTTGTTATGTGATTAAATCGACAGTTTCAAACATATTAGTCATTATGCAGAATATTTAAAAAACAACTTCTACTGGTGATATATGAATGTAAAAGCAAAATTACTTCATTTGAAAATAATTTAGTCTTTTACCCAGCTCTTAATGAGAATTTAGACTGCACACAATTTCATCTCTTCCCTGATTAAATTAAGAAGAAAAATAGAAAAAAATACACATAAATGACAAACCAGAGTATTTGGCAAACCTCCATAATATAGAGCCTGATCTGAATTTTGTTATTGTACAATTGCATCTATGATCAGGTGGCAACTTAACAATGGTCAATAATTCAGTTCTGACATTTCTAAAAGCAGCTTTTTAATAGCGTAAATCATGACGTGGTGAATGCCTCACAGCCCTGCAGATTACTGTTTGTATATGATTTATTATTAATGGTATTTACTCATTTATTTTACTTATCATTTTAGAAAAAAATTGCTAGTAAAATAAAGTGGATTAATGAAATATATTTTTAAATTATTTAATGCAAAAATACTATTTTTATGTTAGCATATATTTAAGGCAAGAGTAAGCTATTAAAATGCCCTTTGATATAAAAAGGACTTATTTATAAGGAATATTTAGTGGATTTATTTATAAATCTAGGGCATTTTTATGATTAAGACATAGTTTCTCACAGCAGGCTGCAAATTCACCCTCCCCACAGTACTAATTTAAAGACGTGTAAGTTCCACATTTATTCAGACTAAAGCGGTTAGCGCTTTGTTCCTGCTGTGCAAAGGGACCCAACTTTCAGAGACTTTCAGAGAGAGAGTGAGCCTCTGATTGCTTCAGACTTTCCTTTTTCCTGCATGTTTATTTCCATCTTACCTGCCTGTTTGTACTCAGTTCTCCTCGTAAAAAGAAGAAGCCGCTCCATAGGTTTAGAGTCCGGAGAACGATTGAGATTCATTTCTTTTTTGTGTACATTTATGAGGGATAAAAACGGAAAATACTAATTCTACTGCCAACAATACTAATATAGGTACTAACAACCCATGCAGGTTTTGTTTGTGTGGGCGTGGTTAGGAGGTACGGTACAGCATATCCCAGCAGCGTGGTTAGGAGGTACGGTACAGCATATCCCAGCAGCGTGGTGAGGAGGTACGGTACAGCATATCCCAGCAGCGTGGTGAGGAGGTACGGTACAGCATATCCCAGCAGCGTGGTGAGGAGGTACGGTACAGCATATCCCAGCAGCGTGGTGAGGAGGTACGGTACAGCATATCCCAGCAGCGTGGTGAGGAG
>JAODLC010000036.1:16548635-16559866 GCA_026781145.1 Hippopotamyrus pictus | reverse complement strand
GCAGCGTGGTTAGGAGGTACGGTACAGCATATCCCAGCAGCGTGGTTAGGAGGTACGGTACAGCATATCCCAGCAGCAACATGCACAGCAAAGGGCTCAGTGCTGGGGGGCATCCTGGATGGGCTGCCAACTACCATCACTACGTCCATTACTACTACTAACACTAATACTACTGCAAAGAAGGACAACAAAAACAAACAACAATACTAATACTATTATTATTATTATTAAGAAGAAGAAGAATCCACCCAATAGGACTGGACTCCTAATCCCTAACTGCTAGCTATAAGGCACGAGGTTAAGGGCATCACAATGGAGGGTGTTCTACACTATTACAGGGCGAGTATTATCAGGTATGTTTGATATTGCATGTGTTGTATGAGCATTTTTCTTATTTATATACGCACATTTTAGACATGCAGGGTGATAAATACAGGTGCAGTCATTTATTTTGCCTTTCGGTTAGCATTTTGAGAGACAGATGACCATCGAAGCCCCCCCTCCCTTCACCAGACCTTACTAAATGAAGCCCCACAGTGAGTGGTCATCTGAAGTTCTGGCCGTACTCAGGTGTGTTCTGCCGTTCCTCGGCTGTCCGACGTGTTCTCTGATGGCCATCTGTGGCCATCGCTGACCCAGTTTCACAGAACTCCCACCTGCCGCGGAGCAAGGAATAAAAATTATAGCCTGACTCTAAAAAAATGGCCTGCACATAATACCAGCACTTGCTGCCTCGATAAACCTTTACTGAATTTGACTGTTATTTTAAATTCAACCTAAATGTGGGTAATATAAAAGGGGCGGTGGGGGTGATTTGGGATGATTCCAAGGGCCTCTTATTGATAGGGGCCTTACAATAATTGGAACGTGATTGGATTGGTCTGTTTTGGGGGTGCAATTTGCTATGCCCAACATCTCTAAAGGTGCCCCTGAGCATGCGGGCAGCTTCTTGCTGTGGTGATAGGGGACCCCCTGGTGTATTCTGAATTTACACATAGTGTGAGATATGCGTACCCTGCTTTAAGTTGGGTCAGAGCAGGCAGGACCTTGCCCCGCACCATCTTGGTGAGATTCGCTCCTGATATCCCAAGGTGTTTTAAAACAACCAAACATTTAAAATTAGTAATCATATAAAATCCCAATAGCTACATTTATAAGATTACATGCTTCTACAAAGGGAAACATTATTTTTAGTATTACTATTAGTGAGCATGGACAACCTGACTTCTAAAATAAATATTTTCCTTAAGCATAATGAAGGTTTGTCATGTGGATGTCACCTGTACACATACAGCAGGTAACAGACAGGAGCTTATAATCTCTCATTGCGTCATTGACTAAAAATACTGCCAAGGGAGGGGAACGGACTGGCTGATTGCATGGGTGCCATTTCACATTTGCAGCCAGTGTTTGCATCATCATTACTTCTTGTTTTGGGACCTAGAATCGGAATATGATGAGCTAATGCCCCTCCACATTTTTGCTTTGCATCACCCACAATTCCCTGCGGGCGGCTGAGGGGCCACATTAGCTGGCAGGTCCTGACGCCTGCCCCATGCTTATTGATTTAACGACACCGATAATCATTCTGCGAGGGGAACCTCGGGTACTCAGACAGGTGGTCACAAGAGATGTGCAATCTAACGTTTAACAGGGAGCGATAAATAAATGACAAAATGACACCTAGAAATCTGAAAACTGACCAGATGCAGCCAATACCTGAAGCACTAGGTAGCTTGGTGATGCAGTATAGGTCTGGCAAAATATCGCATTTAAAAATTTTGTTTGTGTATGTGTATACATTCCAAGCTATGCGGCATTTCTTTGCTTGGAGATCAGAATTAAAACCCAGCTTGAGAATCTTTGTTCTACAGTAAATGTGGCTGGTAAGCTGGCAGGAAGGACTGATCGCTCAGCAGGCACAGGACAGAGACAGCGCTCAGCATTAACCCAATTCACTAATCATGGGATAAAACGCGTGTCTCACTCAGACTGTTTTTTTTTTTGTTCTTCTCACGTATTATCAATGGCACCTTCCTGAGACCGAAAGGAAGATACCATTTGTAGCACCAAATGGGCTAAGTGAGTGTCTGAACTCCTGATAATGAATGGCGATTGCTCTACATTAGAGTCTTGACAAAAATGTAAATGTATTGCCCCTCAGTTATTCCACTTTTAGCTGTCTAAAGAAGAGCTATAATGTATCTGAATATATATAGCCATTCATCTTCCATAACCACTTATCCAGTGCGGGGTCACAATAAGCCCGGAGCCTATGCCAGGCAGCACAGGGCACGAGGCAGGGGACTCGCTGTGGGAGATGCCAGTCCAGCGCTGGGAACACACACTACACTCACGCACTGTGAGCAATTACCACATGTTTTTGGACTGCAGGAGTAGACTGGAGTGCCTGAAGCCCATATACAGTATAAGGTCACCAAGGCTCTTCATTTACACGGAAGCCATCAATGCAGGATCCCAAGATGCCTCTGAGTGTGATGAGGTCACAGACTCAGGGCATTCCTTTGGGAAGCTCAACAATACGGGCTGCAGCTGGTGGTGCAGTGCAGGAAATCTTAGCCACCAGGAAATCGACGCTACATCCAATTATGTATGTCTTCTGTAGAAAATGCAGGACGTGGATATGTAGGCAGAAATAACAGCAGAAGAAATTATTTTGAGTCGTATTCCAGAAAACAAAGAACTATGAATTGCCCAGGTATTCATAAGCGATAGAGGGTAAGACAAAAGGAAGTGAAGCAGATTCTAAATTTGGGAATGCTGTTACTAGCTGTAATAGATTCTATGTTATATAGACAAGAAAATATTCAGTTAATGATATCCGTGATTATTAGATCAGTTATATAGATATTTTAGAACTGACATTAAGGTGAAATATAACCAGAAGAAGGGTAAGAAGGAACAGGTCAGTCTCATCGCACAGTTTGTATAGATGGGTGCGATACAATAAAAGGATGAGGATCTGTGGCATTGTCTCACATCAGCGGCGAAGCGGAAAAGCCTAGAGCTCCACGTGGGCTTTGTCCAGAACCACAGGAGATAAGGGTGAAGGAGGAAGTAGGGGCTATATTTGGGGATGGAATGAGGCTTTAGGTTGTGACAGGCATTCTGGGAAAATACGGGGTGTCTCTGAGCAGAGGGTTAGAAACAGAAGTATCGTTCATCCAGCCATCCACCAAGATGTCAGTAACTTTTTGGAGAACAGAAGAAACTCTTATTGTTCATTTTTTATATTCTGATAAATCGCTTATTGTTTTCTGAGCAAACATATCGTTCTCCAAACAGAAAGACAGACAGCTTTAAACAGTCTTGTATTTATTGACTGACTTCACCCTGTTCCAGACAACCCAACCGCCCACTCATTTTTTAGATCTCAAGATAAACTCCTAGGTCAGCATCTTGGTTGTGCTCTTAATGAAAAATAAGTGTTTACAACATCAGCATAATCTGCAGTATGAGAATAGGTAAGGGACATTTGAATACTACGTGTCAAACAGACATCCTGTCCACAGTGTCCCCTGCCTTGAGTAGAGGCTGGCTGTGATGCTGACCAGGGTAGATGCTTATGGACAATGAATGGAGACACATATGGAACAAAAGAGTTTATTTCTGTATAAGGTTATTGCATAGAATTCAGTATTATTATTTCATCATGAGCTTAACAATCATAAAAATAAACCAAGAAAAAATGGATGGATGGATGGATGGATGGATGGATGGATGGATGGATGGATGGATGGATGATACGTTAGATCTACCTTGAGCACCCAATGCTTATGGTCCATGCTAATAAAATAATTACTAAGATTCTCCATCTTTCCTTACTGATGGTGGTACGTATATAAGGGCAATAGAGGAGAATAATATAAATCGAAATTCCCCCCTCTCTCCTCTCCTGGATAAGGTGAGATTTCGCAATTTAGAAGCTATTGTAGTCAGTAGTTGTGAATAAGGCTGCTGTACCCAAAAGTAAGGTACTTATCATGAATTGCTTCAGTAAAGTAGCCAGTCATACAAATGGGTAAAAAACTTTTATGGTAAAAGCATCCATTTATTTAAAAAAAAAAAAAAAAGACAACTCACAAAGCTGAGAAATGTTTGCACTTCTTCAACAAACAATGAATAACTTATATTAATGTCAGATAAATAACGCGGTGACTGAACCTGAGTGGTGTCCTTCATCATCCTCGCCATCCTCCTGCTCTTGAAACACGGCTAACCCACTTATCCATGATGGCCTCACAAATCAGACAAGATCCTGTGTCACTCCATCACACGTGACACCGCTCACATTAGAATATTGCAGTGCGATTACAGATGAACGGTTTATCCTGAGGGTGGCGTGCTGGCTCGGTGAGAAAGTCCTTAGATCTCACTCCGTGGGGGTTTGAATCCTACCTTGATGGGTATAATTTGCATATTCTGCCAGTGTTTGTGTGTGAGTTTCCTCCTGGTACACCTGCTTCTGCCCATACTCCAGAAACACATGCCTGTCATTTTGTAATTTTCTCTTCGTTGTGTGTGTCCTGTGAAGGACTGGCATCCTGTCCCCAGGGGTCCCTGTCTTGCCTGTTCTTCTTAGCCTCACAGTCACCCTGAACTGGTGGAAGTGATTATAGAAGATGAATACATCGATATTTTTGCATTAAATTTTGAATTAAATTTTAAATTGAACGCCATGAAATACAACTCTTTCTGCAATGTTTCTGAATATCAGGCCATTTTCCTTATTTCTACTGTAACAGTTCTTTTTCTATATTTGTATTTTTTCGGCATTAAAGTGGAAATTGACTTGGATCTGATGAACAGTCCAGATATAGGCACTTCTAACAAAGTTAGTACTTTTGACTTTGAAATCTTGACCAAAATGTATTGTCCCACAATTCACTAGAATGAGTTTTTATCTTCTATAACTATGAGTAATGAGGAAGTAGTCAACTGGCTTATATGTCAGCCATGTTATATATCAGCCATGTTATATGTCAGCCATGAAGCTTGATGTGATAAAACATTAAAATATTGAGTCGTGTTGAGGCAGAATGATTCAATAACGTTCTTTTCAGTGGCTTACCCCAAAAAACGCGGAAGTAATGTAATTGCTTTCTCAACATTAGTACCTTTAACAGAGTTGATAACCATACATCGCATGGTTTCAGCATTTCTGTACAGTAGCTGTACTCACGTGCATTAAATTTTGAAAGTTAAGTGCGTCCATAGAAACCCACAGCTCAGAGTAACGCAGAAGCCGAGATGACAGGTTGCAGTGCCCCAGTCCTGTCTGCTGCCTCATCCTGTAAGCTTTGGGGGAAGGTGCAGAGGGGAAAAAAAGGCATTTTTCAGAAGTTGGTCTTGGCTGCTGGCTGTTAAGTTTAAAGAATTCAGAACAGAAACTCGACTTTTAAAGTAGAGAGGAGAAAGAAGTGAGCACAATATTCAATGACAGACTTAAGAAGGAAAAGCTGTGGTTTTGATACATGGATCTAGGATACTGTGTATGGTTATTAGGAGGTAATACTTAAAACCACCATTGAATGTAACACCCCAGGCCACTTCTAATAAAAAGTACCTAAAAGTTCCCATGGAGTTTGTCGCTTGAGTCAAAAAGGTACGCAGTCTAGACAACCATATTCTCAACAGCAAGTAAGAGGATGTGAGCCCTGAATGGTTCTTCTGCCCTTAACCTAACACCCACCACATCGCTGTTTCCTGTCATGCTGTGTTTTGTGTGTTAAAGGTACATTTGTACTCCACAGTGGTCCCCTGCCCAGATTTTTGAGCATTTCATTCCTATTTATTCCCATTAATAGATTTCTGTTTCGTCTTTGCGCTTGAAAATCGACTGACATTGCAGAGCCATTACTGTACTAATTAAGCAATGGTGCTAATTAAGATATTAAAAAGCTGTTCATGTATGGCTGCTTGCTAACCATGCGCTAACTCGAAATCGCTAACGTTAACCCTGAACCATAAATGTAAAATCTCAAATGAAGCAAAACATGCATTGTCATCAAAAGTGAAAGTCGAGTTTAATTTTAGGGTGGAGAAAGTTAACTATGGAACACCATCTACTCATAGTTCAGGCAGGTCTGACGCTCCCCCCGATAGTTTGGCTACAACTCTGCACTGACCTCGCAGACAAACAATGTAAGGTGCATGTTCCTGAGCTGCTGGTCCTGATGGAATACTATGACAAGTTCTCAGCGACCATGCAGATCAGCTAGCTGCAGTGTTCACCTTGATCTTCATCCCAGGCCTGTCACTGGCCACTGTCCCTCACTATTTCACATCTGCCACTTTCACCCCAGTCCTCAAATACCCAACTGCTAAGGAACTGAAAGACTTCAGACCAGTTGCACTCTCCGGCATTACTACCAAATGCTTGGAGAGGCTGGTTCTCGCACATCAAAGCTACAATTCCAAACGCTCTGGCCAAAGACCAATATGCCTACAGGCGTAATTCCCGTCAGGGTCGGTGGCTTCTCATCCCTCCCTTTGTGACCTTTCCCCATTTGCCTAGCAGGCATTTGTTTCCCACTGTAGGTCCTTCAAACCTTGTGTGCTTCCCCTACTCCCTGGACTGCCGCAAAGCTCATTGGCCTGAGTATGCGGCAAAAAATACAACTCTCTTATTCATGGGTGTTTATTTGTAATTAATGGGTTTCTATCCCCTGTGTTTTTCTAATCTGTCTCCCTTTGAAAGATTTCCTTGCTTGTATTCTGTTCTGGTTTTGTTTTATATTTCTGGTCAATGTTTATTATCTTAGTATTGTATTCCCAGTTAATGGTTTTCTTGCCTAATTCTAGTGTCTCTTTAGTTCCTTTCTTTCTGTGCGTGTGTTAATTTGTTTCACCTGTTGCCTGTTTGTTGCCCCATGCCTCTGATTAGTTAATTGATTGTTGAGTTACATCTGCCCCTTGTTTGCCTTGCTTGCCTATGTGTGTTTAAGTGCGTTTGTCTGCTCAGTTATTTAGTCTGTCATTTTTCATGTCCATGTTACTATGTGTTAGGAGTTTTGCTTGTTTCATAGTCCTGCTCCCTGTGTCGCTCTGTTCCCCAGTATTAGTATTATTAGTATTAGTGTTTGACCCCTCATGGTACCTTTAATTTATGCTTATCCCTCATACCTTCCCTACTGTATTTAATGAAGCCTTGTTTGTCTTGGAACCGAAAGTGGATCGCCACCTTTTTCCCCACTTGTGCCTTGCCTCGAGTCCATAACACCCAACAGATCCACAGAGTATGCCATCACCACCATCCTACATATGACTCTCACCGACCTTGAACACTCAATATCATATGTGCAGATTCTGTTCATTGATTATAACTCTGCATTCAACACCATCATACCCTACATCAGGCCTACTACAGCAAGCTCTGTGAGTTGGGTCTTAGCCAGCCCATCTGTGCATGGATCTATGATGTTTTATGCAACCAACCCCAGACTGTAAGACTTCATTCACCCTCATGCTCTGCACTAGTGTCCCCTAAATCTGTGTGCTCAGCCCTTCCACAATGTCCTCCACACCCATGACTGTGTTCTGGCCCACATCACAAGCACTACTGTGAAGTCTGCAGATGGCACAACAATAGTGGGGCTCATTACAGACAGTAAGGAGTCAACCAACATAGATGAGGTTCCTGGTCTGCAGAGAAAAATCTGGCACAAAACAGGGACAAGATCGAAGAATTCATTACTGACTTCAGGAGAAGATGCATGAAGCCCACTCCAATCCACACCAATGATATCACAATGGAGAAGGTCTCCAGCTTCAAAGTCCTTGGGAGCCATAACACGAAAGACCTCTCATGGTCCCTGGACACCATTTGCTTAAACTGTCACTATCCAGTAAAAGGTACAGGGGCAGTCAAAGTCCACACTACCAGATTCATGAACAGTTTTTACCCCCATGACTCTTTCTAAACTCTCTCCCCCCCACGCACCGCCCCACCGTGTACAAGCTATCCATTTGTACATTGCAATTAAATATTGTCTATTTCATATTTTGTACATAATGTTAAACATCGCACATCTTGTTCTGTGTTGTATTTTGTTTTCAGTGCTCGGGGAGTCACTATCCCAATTTCGTTTTACTGTTATGTACAATGACAATAAAGAATTGAATCTTGAATGTTTATTCATGTGACATTGTGTGACAACACAGCTTCTGTCCTGAATCAAGAGGTTCTGGCTGCATCCCAATCTGTCCTCATCTTTCTCAAACCTTTCATTGTTTACTCTGTTGTCACTTCCCTGTAATCTCCATTCCACCCAATTCCAAAACAAATACTGATGTGCATTTCACAAAATGATGCTAATTAGCTTCTTGTTTTGATGGAGGTAATGAGAATGCATTGGGTGAAACTGGATGTATGCTTTCAAATGACTGGATCCATAATCCAAGCGTTGGTTTTACTAAGTAATAATGAACTGGTAGCTAATATTATGCAAATGGAAGTCAACACCGAATGACTGGAGTTGCCGGTGAATAGATTTGCATGTTTTAAATAGAAGACAGCTGGATACATTGATTAGGAGCAGCGGTGGACATTTCTGGTCCAGAAAGTAAAAATCCAAACCAGGATTTTGTTTCAACCAACCAGTTGAATACTCTGTGACTGTGACTCTTTATGCTCAACTGGATGGTTGAAACAAAATCCTGGATTGGATTTTTACTTTCTGGACCAGAAATTTCCATCTCTGATTAGGAGATTGTCCGGGCACAAACTTAGTTGCTTATTAATTTACATTAACTAACTTACCTCAAAGAAATTGGCTGTACTAAACCAAAACCAGAACCGAATGTTCTATAGCCAGAAAACGTATACGTACATAAAGGCTATAGAAAACACAAAAACAGTAAGCTAAAATTTAAAGTGCAATCTGGTGCTTTTTCTCAACAATAAGTTAGATGCAAACCATCTATATTTTAATGAAGCCAATGCATTTTTATAAATATTTCTCCATAAATAAAATGGGCCTTTCTGTGGTGTGAGTTCTCTTACACTATCGCTTTAATTTTGAGAAAAAAAAGAAAAAGAAAAACGGCATTAAATTAGTATCACTAAATTTGAATCAGTTACATTCTCCAGGCTGTTTCCATAACAAAAGAAAGTAACCCTGAAGTGAAATGAAATTCCCTTAAATTAAATACTTAGTCATAGTTATCTGCTCACACTTTAATGGGCTCTACAGGTTTGGTTCTGGTTGTGAAGCAATGTGATTTTCATCGTAACTTGCGGGAGTCTCGGTAAGGGGCCAGTTGAATTCTCCACAGCATGACAGCTACCTCAGTAAATCTGGAAGCTGTAGAACATTTCAAAGCCAGAACAGCGCAGAGTGAGGAATAACTTTCCTACCTCGCATGTCTCATATCAGCCCTTTGTCCGGATCAGTGGATGATGCTGAACTTCCACCAGATAGGGCAAGACCTCATCTTGCGCACATTGTCCCTCACTAGAAGACTTATTCCCTTTGATGGGGTGTTGGCTTAAAGTCCCTCCTTCATGTAGTACTTTGTCAGTATCATAAAATGAGGCTTTATAAGTGAAATTATTTTATGGAAGTTGAAATGACTCACTCTCCTTGCCAGGAACTTCCAAAATTTAATACAAGCATAGAACTTTTCAGCCGCAAGATTTTAAAGGTGTGTGTGTGAGTGTTTGTGTATGCACACACACACACACGCACGCACGCACATGAAGTGTAAACATATCTTTATGGGGACCGCTCATTCATTTCAATGGGAAAAATTGTGTCCCCATAAGGATAGGTAAACCCGCTCGCACACACACACACACACACGTTTCTTTTTCCCCCATGTACTGGGTTGTTGTTGAGCTGAATTTTTGCCAGTGGAGTTAAAGGCCCTGGGGATAATGCAAATTATCCTTTATGCATGTTTAAGAACTTATTATGATTTTTATTTGCGTCTGCAAGTAGCGATAACGTAAAACAAACACGAGAACTCTTCCTGTTTCTCTACGAATCCTTCAAATCTCATCTCCGCCTTTGTCTGCGGGGGGCTCATTATGTTCGCCTGAGTGCTGTCAGCCTTTATTTTTTTTACCACATTCTCTCAGGGGAACTTTCCGGTAAACTCAGTCCCCCACAGAACCTACCCCCCTCCCCCCGCTTCCTCTCCTACCAACCTTGTTAAACAGAGACCCATATTAGTCTAACTCAGCCTTCCTTAGAGAGTTGAGGCCTGTCAGCCTGGAGGTTCAGTTAATCACTCAGCGCACACAGAAGTCCAGCTGCTCACACCCGCCGTCCCCGGGCCACTAACGGAGAGACAAGCGACACCCGCTCCCCAAAAGAGTAGCTCGTTAGCCTAGCAGGTATTTAAGGAAACGGCCCATTTCAGAAGGGTACATAATTTATCTTGCGCTCAACTATATGGTTTAGAGGGATGGGTCCTCATTATTAGATTGTAGATGAGTACTGGGATCTTGGTAACTCCTTGGTTGGGTGTTGACAGTATCAATTTAGAGCATAATGCATAATTCCAACATTCAGGTAGTGTACCCCCCAAAAAATCAACAGCCTTTTACAGTCTAGAGGGTTTTTTTCCACGTATCTCAAGTACATGCATAATTTCCAAGTACATGCAGTAACAATAAAATAAAATACTGTACTACCTCCACCTCCTTATAAATTAACGCCAAATACTTTATACTTTCTCTTCCTCTGCCAAGCACTAGAAGGGAGTCGGTATACAACTCAGATGGCTCTGTGAGGTTGATTCTTTGTTTGCATTGCAAAATCAATACTTATGAATTAAGAATTATCCCTTGAAAGGGAAAGGCAACAAATAAAGGCAAGTGAACAAACTCAATGCCTCAGATAAAAGGTGCCTTTATTACTGTAATACGGAACCGAGTGGTTTGACTTATCTGATATGGCCTGAAATTGCGCAATAATAAGAAACTGGTAAAAGAATTTAAGGTCTCAGGCAAAACAGGCTTTCATTGCTGTGATACAGAACACAGCATCTGCCATTCTCAAGTACCATTTTGCATCAGAAATGCTTAGTAACATCGGTGGAAATGAAGGTGTTCAGATGGGCAGTACAGTATGACAAAACAACTTCAATAAGAAAAAATGGCAAGATAGGAGCAAGGCAATATAACTGGATAGATAGATAGATAGATAGATAGATAGATAGATAGATAGATAGATAGATAGATAGATAGATAGATAGACAGACAG
>JAODLC010000036.1:16514617-16531567 GCA_026781145.1 Hippopotamyrus pictus | reverse complement strand
TTCTTGAGTCTGTTTGCTTATGCAAAATGAATTGTGATTAATATAGATTAAAAATGAATGATATTCAATCGTGATTAATCTAAATTAATCCACAGCAACCCTGTGATTAATCGGATTAAAAATTTTAATCATTTGGCAGCACTATATAAATTATTGTTTTATTGTCATAAACAATATTGTTATATTGTTAAAAGTTAAGAAAGCTTAAAATAAATGCTTGTCATCAGTTACGCAGGCATGCAGATATGGTCTGATTTTCCCCAGCAAGGAAGATGCTCTCCTGCCTTCCAAAATCATGCCAGCAGAATATGAAAATATTCATGAAGATGATCTCCCTGAGAGTAAGCAGGTGGGTGGGAATAGATGAGATCTCAACCACCTGTCAGTACTTTCAGGGACCAAGGGCGGAAAATTAAGTTCTTTACGTGCTTGCAATCATCTCCCATCAACCACCTGTTCTTTTTTTTTTTTTTTTTTTTTAACAATATCTTCCAGGAACAAATTAAAAAGGTGTAATATATGATGATATATAATGCTGATGAAATGTATTGGGCCACACAATTCACTGGGAAAATGTGCCTTTAAACTCTGTACCTGTTTTGTATTCAGTCAGTATGGAGACATTACTATTTTCTGTTATCTATTGTAGTTTATGATGTTTGCTGTTGACATACCGGACCACTAATTTACAATATTATAGAATATGCATGTTCATAAACATATAATTGTTTTCAGTGTTTTTTTTTTAAGACCTTGAGTTCACGTTAATGTTAAAAGAGCTTGAAGCAAGTTTATCACGTTAATGCTAAAAATGAAAGACAACGTTTAATTAATGAGCAGCTTTAGCGTAAATGCCAGGCTGTATCCCATCTGTTTTTAAACAGAACAATAATCATCTTCTTATGAAAACATCAAGTTAGATGAAAACTGGGCTAAACACATTTTAACTGAACATTTTCTTTCCCCACACACATTATCAGTTTATTTTGTCTGTGCGCTAAATTTATGCAAATGTTTGAAACTGCAGGCAAGATATTCCAGAAGTGTGACTGCAGATGGGCGACTGATATATAAACTGAAAAATATACAACACGGATTTTGTAGTTTTTATAATGAATATACATTCAGGTCACCAACATAAATGCTACATTAGTCCTACTCCAAGTATGTGTAATCCACTCATTTGTTGAACTTGTTTTCTTTGTTGTAGACTAACCGCTTGAAGACTTTGCGTATGCGTTTAACTATTAAATGTCAGCATATGCATTATCTTTTGTCTATATAGTATTAAAATATTAATGAGATGGCATCGCTCTCATACTGTTCTTGACACAATGGTAACTAAATGCAGGATGTAGCTACCTGTAGTCGTCATCACAGAAAGTCTTCCGAGTAATCTTACATCACAGAACTATATGTGGAAACAGCCATGAATCATACATTTCACATATATTAGCTCAAATTATAGTGATGTTCATTTTGCATCCATTTATAAGATTTTTCAAATATTATAAAAAACATAATTATGTAATGCAATGTGTATAGAAGTGGATGTGAACCATGTAATGTATTTCACAGAGAAAAATGGATAAACTCATGGATCTATTTTTGTTTGGTGCGATAATCAGTCAATTCAACACTTAACTTAGAGGGAAACAGCTCCTGAGGGGTGATTAAAATACACCCCCCCCACCACCGAAGGGCTACCCCTTTTTCTAGAAGGTTGCAGAGTGCTGCATTCTCAGTGCCAAAACCGTCAGAAGCTAGAACAGAATTTTGCACTACAGCTTAAAATGATATCATAGTTTTCTTTTTAAATACTTCACTCTGAGCTGGGTCATTGATATTATTTTATGTTTTAATATGTTGATAGAATAAACTATTCTTGGTTGTCTCTGAGGTGGTCTTACCTAGTGACTGCGAAACAACATTTATACTGAGTTTGAATATTTTAATATATTGATAGAATAAACTATTCTTGGTTGTCTCTGAGATGGTCTTACCTAGTGACTGCGAAACAACATTTATACTGAGTTTGAAATTTGAAATGAAGTGCACGCTCCTTACCGTCCTTTCAGTGTGATGATTTTGGGCTGAGTGTCGCACCTCTTGCTGAGGGTAAAGAGCTTTCGAGTGACTCTTTGTGCTTTGCTTAGCAGCTGCTGCGTGCTCATCTCCAGCTGCTGGTACCTCTGATGAACATCAGGGTCTATCTTCCAGAAGTACTGGACGGCAGACGAGTTCAAAGCATAGAACGTTGGCAGCCTCCGCAGAAAATTCTGGAATTCAGCTGGAAAAAAGCGTGGAGTGAGAACTCAGTTGGCGATGATGTTCAGGGCGCCAGCAAAAGTGAATTTTGCTGAACTTACTTTCACGGAGAGCCTAGTGTGAAACTTCTGTTGTTAAATGACGGCATTGCGTTAATACCCAAAAAGAGGTATGACTAACGATGGGATTATGGGTCTATTTCTAAAGGACACAGCAAGAATTATCACAATGGTAGCAAGTGAAGCTGTCCCACAATGGGGATGTGAAATATGAGTGCTTCCGATTACTGCTGGAAGAATAAATTGCGCTGTTGACTTAAAACTAACAGCCTCACACAAGACAGCCCTTGATCCTGACCATTACAGTGCAAAGAAAATCAGTTCCAGACTGACTTCCGAACCTAGAAACAAACCCTAAAAAAGATCAGAGGAAGGAATTACGATAAACACTGGTTGAGGACTTTGTAAAGGGCTATAGTTTGACCCCTGCTCACTGAACTGAAGTTCGAAGATGTTGCTTTACAGTCACTGCAAAAATCAACAATGATTATTTGCTAGTTTGAGGTGCGATCAAATTAGGGTTTTGACAGAATCCAAAATTTACATGAAAATTTCACCCAGGTGCAGCACTACGTTTTTATCAAGTATTTCATTCAGGTTGAAAATTCATAGATTTTTCCATTGTAATGGCAGAATTGCATAACTTTATAGTGATCTTGAGTATGACATTGCTGCTCTGGGGATAAGCTTACATTGTAACAGCCAATGCTCAAACATATTTTATTATTTGAATTACATTTTACTCACAACTCTGTAAATGATCTTGCTTTCATTCACCATCCATTAATTTGCCTTATAGTACCCCTATGGGTAGATTACCCTAGGGGAAACTGGGAAATACATTTTACCTCTGAAATGGTAATATTTTGTTTCCTTAATCAAAAGTAACTTTGTTGCTATACATCCTAGAAACTGCTGTAACTAGTGCATTAGCCAGTGTGCTGGCATCTGGAGACAGACAGACAGTATACTCAGAGAGTACAAAGAGAGACCAGGCGCTCTTCATTTTTCTGTGTAGGCAAGTAAGTAAGCAAGGTGGCAGCTCTCAAGTATTTATTAAATTATACAAAGTAGTAAATGCCGGTGTTGACAAACTATCAGCCTGCTAACGACACTATTCAGTCAGGCTACACTCAGCAGCTGAACAATAGCCTGTTATTGACTGTAATGCAGAACCTAAAGAAGTCGAGATGCAAAGGAGGACCTGAAACAGAATTCTGTTTGCAGCTACCAGGCGACTCTCCTAGCTGTCTAGGCTGACACTTAATTTGATTTGACGCAGATTTCTACTTAATTTATGCATTTGTTTAATGGATTGAAAACACGTCTTTTCCCATAATGCAGACATATGGTACCAGTGCTGCAATTCCCTTTTCCTCTGCTTTTAAGCCGTCAAATAGAGGAGGACTTATTTGTTTTTGTTAGTTTTAAATATATTAAAAATTATACTGAATTATTATAATAAAGCATATGCTTGTCATATTTTGACTATGTAGCCATGATATTCATCTGTGATGGTTGGAGTTACGACTGGCAACAAAACCTCCATTATTATTGATAAGCTATGTTATGCAACTAACTTAATGTAAACATCGGTTGAACTGTAAGCTGTGTGGCTTTATATTGCTTTTATGTTGTTTTTACATAAATTACTTGTGTTTTTTATTTCACTGCCTGTTTCCTTGCTTTAAGTGCCACTTTTCATTTTCTTAATACACACCTGTGCATTAGTAGAAGCTAATGTTTAGACAGAAGCAATTCTATTGAAGGAACACAAAATTACACTTTAACCCCGTCTTTGCTATAATTAGTACAGTCATTCTTAGGTGGTGCTCTGACTCAGGGTGGCATTCAGCATTGGGTGGCATTTGAATTTAAGTTCAGTTGTCACAGATGCTGACCTTCTGCCTTAAGTAAAATGTTCTGTCTCAAACTTCCTCTCCAGTTTTGGCTGCGCATTTGTATCCGTGTATTCCGTGTTCCTTTGCTGCTGTGACGTACCAGAGCTCCCCAGGGACAAATATCATCTGTCTGTCTATATAGCCATTTATGTCGCTACTCTAACCCAAGCGACGCCCCGAGTCTCTCTGGTCCCGTACCTGATTCTTCGAACTCGTGGCTGGCCGTGCTGCCGGCCTCCTGAAGGTGCAGCAGGCTGTCCTCCAGGGCGTGGATATCCACCCGGGGGCAGTTGCACCGGGGGGAGTCGGGGCTGCACTGGCACCAGCAGTCATTCTCTCTACAAACAAACTCACCCTCAGAGTTACAGGCGACGTAGCTAAGGGCCGCCTGCACGAAGCGGGTCCTCAAGTACTCGGGCAGAATTACCTGTATTCCTAGAGGAGGAGGAGTACAGGGTTACTCGGAGACTAAAGATGACAAACATGAAACCAAGATTGTAGAAACAGTACAGCCCTTACAATCATCATAAGTATCTATATTTAATTGCCATTAAATTAGTGGAGAACCATCAAATGAACCATCTGTAAATCTGAATATACAATATTCTTAAAGCATCAGTAGAGATAATTCATGTTAATACTGCATAGCTAATTTCTTTATCACATTCGTCATTTTTATCAATTACTGAAAATCACAATAAGAAAATGTATCAATGACAGAAATTACAGTCAGGCTTAGTCGTAATCTACCTTGTAAATAAATCTTGTTTTCAGGACTTTGAACCAGAACAGAACTGACAGAATCAAGGTTGTCATAGTTACTGCATCCGAGAGGGCCTGTCCTGGTTTCAGTCACCTAAAGGAAAGATGGAGAAAAGTTTGAGGAAAAGCCTATGGGATCTTTAAATATGCAGATTACTCGCGGCATGTTGTATAAAACATGATTAAGCTAACTGCTACCTCTTCTGCAAAATGATTTTGTTTTGTCTCCCATCTCCTATAAAATCCAAAATTATGATGTTACACTTCTTCTTTAGACAGAACTCAGTCCCCCCAGAAATCTTCCAGCAAACCATGAACAAATTCCACAATTTACACTGAGATATATGCTGGGATATTTTTAAGAAACCGTTTTAAATAACCCCAACCCAGCAATACAAAGTATTTCTGTTTAATTATCTATTATCTATAATTACCAGTCAGGATTGCCAATTAAGATTCAGCTTGTAGATGTCTTTATATATTATGTAGGAAAGTTAACTCTTGGAGAATGATTCATTTCCTGTACTATCATACTTTTTTTTCCTATATGCTCCTGTAGGGCTAATGTTGAACGTCATTTATGTACCGAGTTGTATATTAGGTATATACATATATACACACTTACACACACACCAATAATTGACTGAGCTTCAATATGACTGAAAACATGCAGCAGGCCTTATGAACACTGCTTCTCTGCTGTAGCTTCAGCGCTAAAGGGAAGCAGAGTTTTCCTTTGACGACCTCATTAATTAGCAATATAGCAGCAAACAGCCCAGTGTGGTAATGAGATCGGCTGATCGCAAGGTGTCACATTCAGCAAAGTCACAAAAAAAATGACAGGAGTCCAGAGTGCTATTATTTCGCATTGTATCCGGTTCAGCTACCGCTACCATCCGTCACGAGGGGACAGCCCCGATTCGCAGTGCCTCTGAAGTCATCAAAGGCATCGGCGCGCGTGAAGCAGCGCTTTTCTGACAACACGCTGACAAACCGAGCAGAGACGCCGTCTTTGTTCTCTGTTCAGAGGGACGCTGGAATGATCACAACCACGGCTCAATCATTCCTGACAAAATTGTGATTTAACCCTACTGTAAATCAAGGCTCCTCTGGCATATCCAAAGACAAACTGGCAGCCACAGGGCAAATATATCACTGCCCTGTCACATACAAATGATCCCCGAGCTACACTGGCTTCTTTTAACACTGTCCCATAGCACTAATAAGTGTGTCCACATCACCATATATTGTAGATTAATGACGACCCGCGTTTCCCAACAAAGAAGCGACAGTTTCCCTATGTGTGCAGAAAAGTTCTTTCTTTGACATAAACTTTAAGGTCATTCTTATTAAGAACAGAAAAAGGAACACACTTACGCAACACCCATTCATAATGTATAAAAAACTTAATTTCTTCAACCATCCATCCATTTATGTATTTGTCAGTATTCTTCTACACCACCTTTGAGATTGTACCTAAATGGCAGTGAAATAGAGGGTAACTAAGGAAACGTCACTTGTGGGTAGTGACTGTCCTTTTATAACGGTGTCCATGCAACTGCATTGATCAGTGGGTTAATGTGTGACACCTAACACGTTGAACTTAAAGCAGAAGTTGACCAAATAATTTATCTACTTAAGATTTCTTTGAATTGCAATGTGACTATCTTAGCTTGCTGAGCAATATGTACATCTTCAAGTACATATGTAGTGCATAAGGGTGCATTATAAGTAGGAGTCAATGTTTATAATGAAACAGGGCCATATTCCTATTAGTTAATCCTAATCACTCTGTGGATCACTCTGCATTTTTAAGTTCTAGTTTAATCATGGTTGTGCTGGCAGAAGTTTCTAAGACAGCAGTACACAGGAATAAGGTGAAGCAGGAGACACTGGGAGTGACCAAAACCATGAAATCGGGAATCTCATGAATCGCAGGATGACATCAAGTGATCTTCAAAAGGAATGGGAAACATTAAGTGCAGGTGTGAAGTGCACTGCTAGGACAGTGTGTATCAGGCTCCTAGAAGCAGGACTGCAGCCCCATAAAGCAAGGAAGAAGCCCTTCATTAATGAGAAACAGGGAAGGACCAGGCTGTATAAATATATATTTTTCCATGGCTGGATATACTGTACATCCACAGAAAATTTTTCAGCCTCACACCTGACACTTCGTGTCGTTTTATATTTGATGAGACCAGTAATTTAAATTTGCATCAAATTACATCAGATGCTAAAATAACAAAAATTGGTACACATCATTAATATTCCAGCATGATTATTAAACAGTATATGGGTCAGCGCTGCCTTTTCACGGGGGGAAAGCAAGTCACTCTCCCACTTCAACTTTACGGCCGGTGTGGTCTAGGTTATATATAAAAGTGAATGCAGTGGACTGAAATTAACTGGATTTTACACAGTGATTCGTTAACAACTGCTATCCATCAATGCCTAAAGTCTATAACTGAAGCGATATAAAGCAGAGTTGCATCTCAACACTGTGTTGGCTAAAATAAGTTTATGTAATGAGCTTATATTGTAATTCTTTAATTGCAACTGTAATCATACAAATAATTAATGTGATTCCAGAACATCAGAACAACAAACTACTTACTGTGTATTCTGTACAATTCTGGATTCTAAAAAGAACTTGGTTTTATTAACATATTGGATTATTTAGCAGTTTATTTTCCCCAGAATCTGCTGGCGATCCAGGCACACGGCATTGCATACTGTGGGTAGGATGCCAGCCTATCACAGGATGCACAGGATTCACCTAAAGAACGTGTCCATGGACCGTAGAAGGAAGCGCATGCAAATGGCAGGAGAACATGCAACCTGCAGGCACAGAACCAGGGCAGAGATCAAACCCAGAGTACTGGAGGGATAAAACCAGTATTGGACCAGCAGAGCCAATGGGCCACTCTTCCATTATCAAGATAGATTTGACCAATATACTGCAAATCTATCCATTGTATTATTTTATTTTCTTCACATTGTGTTACGCGTCACAGCCTCCAATAGGAATACAAATATAAGTGTGAGATAATGCCGTAAGAGACGCTTTCACCGGGATGGCAAGCGTGTGCACAGGGGTGGGAGGATGGAGAGAGGACTTTATTGGGGTGCTGGGACTTTTACTATGAAACGAAAGGGGGACACCAGAAGGACACAGTGTCTGGGCAAGTAAGACCGGGTCAGACTTTTATGTCACCCTTTATATCATCGATAAAATGGCTGCAGATGTGCCACAGTGGGGGCTCTGGAATATTCTCAGGGGGAGGGGTACTGGAGAGGAGGAAATTAAATAGGTGTGGGTGAGGCATCCTTCTTTCTACTAAGTGCACAAAATTAAAAACACCAGATTTTAATAAATGACACAATAATCATGATTTGTGAACATTCATGCAAATATAGCTGCATCGCATGCATCAGAGAGAACTGTGCTTCGTGTTCGGTGGATGACATCACTGAGAGCCAATGAAAAAGGGTGGAGCATCCGGGCCCGGTATGCAAACCGATTTCGGTAAGATGGGTGTCCCCCTAGTCACCCCATGAGTTCCATCACTGGGGCACAAAGATCCCATCATCTGACTTCACCCCCCCCCCCCCCCCCCCCCCCCCCCCCCCCCCCCCCCACCCCCCCCCCCCCCCCCCCCGACACATCCACGCCCCATCATCTTACGCCAAGCCATGCTAAAACTGGCAGGAGACGATTAAGGGAATTAAACCACAGTTACGACATCCAGCGTCATCCCAGCTCCGTAAATTAATCTGCGTTACACTCCATATGAGATTTGTCTTGTGCGCTGGCTCAGAAATTCCTTTCCGCCTCGCCCCTGAAGTGGCTTTGCAGGATCACCCCCCCCCGGCGACGTCGGAACGTGAAGGGGAAGGAATTCGTCGAGCTTTACTTCCTCACAGCTTGAGCACAAAATGCTTGGCTGATGACCCACAAAAACACTAAAACCCGACAATGGCAGTCTGCCCAGCTGAAAATCCTGCCTACTTAGAAAATGCCATTGTCAACGAGACATCAACAACAATCAGGTGTGCTCATGTACCAAAATCCAACCCATATATTCTTATTCAGAGCAGTCACCCTCATGGATCCGAACCGGGAGAAAAATAAGATTGATCCTAACGAAAATATGTAGATCAATGTAGCTTTTAACATCTTCGTCACTGTAGTCTTTGTAGAGAGTCAGCCAGAATGACTCTGTCGCCTGTAAGCTATCCCAGCTGTAACATACTCCTTGTTGCCCAGCCGTCCTTTTTAAGTCTTGCTTAAGGCATTTGGTGGAAGAAAAAGAAAGAAAAACTACCATTTAAATGTCTCTTCTGTAGTTTATAACAGAGTTGCTATAAAAGCATTAGGCATTTGTGCAATTCTATTTGTGCATAATGACAATGTGCTACGGCTAAAGCATAAGATTGATGTCACTGCACTGACAGGCAAGTAGCTATGATAGACATGCTATGAAATATACAAATTACAGCGTCAAGGGCAGCCAAAATACGGGTTTCTCAAGTAAAAAAATAACGTCTCTCAGTACTGAGCCAGTGTAAACCACAGTGAGTGGAAAGGATACAACAAACAAAGCAGGAAATCTACGCCAAAGTAGCATGATGGCTAAATTCCCTCAGCACCACTTTATTATTTTGCCTT
Source organism: Hippopotamyrus pictus (assembly GCA_026781145.1). NCBI lineage: Eukaryota > Metazoa > Chordata > Actinopteri > Osteoglossiformes > Mormyridae > Hippopotamyrus > Hippopotamyrus pictus. The sequence goes on along the minus strand of JAODLC010000036.1, from coordinate 16,521,908 downwards.
TTAGCTGCGATGGAAACGTTAAGTGCTCATTCATTTAAACTATTAACCTCACAGCATAAATATCAGGCCTGGTGGCCCCTCCACGGCTGCAAATAAATCCCTGGGGACGTGAAGAGCCGACCAGCTAAACGGGAGAGAATGATGTCTGCATATGACCACAGCCTCAGAGCCCAGAAACACACAGCGGTGCTCATATTCTACGCAGGAGTAAAGGAAAACAAATAAAATTAATGGAAAAAAAAAAGATTAATGCAAATATTAATTGACGATACCCTCTATGGTCATGGCTGTATTCACCTCTTCAGGCATAATTAAATACATTAAGCATACAAATGCGTTCAGTCTAATTCAGATTTGTATTTGAATTGCAAATATAATGTAACATTATCATAATCGCCAGCTGATTTCTTTTTGTTTACTTTCATTAATAAATTTAATTAGCTCGCCCCGTGCTTGCTTACTCTGAACCATTCGCTCTCTCATTGTAGTTTTGAGTTATAACTGCAGTAAACAATAGAAATCAGCCACTATAAACATGTAGTTGTAAATCCCATCTATGATGCTTTATGAAGACAGTCCTTCCTGTGTAAAAAAAAAGTCACTTACTGAGTGAACCAAAGGCCCTTTTCTGTAATTCAATCTGTAATTGTTTTACTCACAATTAATTCACTTGATGGTGAATGCTACTCTGTGGATTATGCTTATGAATGTGGTACAGCTGTTCGAGTATAGATGTTCAGAAGACATAGCCATTTATTTATATGCATTTCTGTTGACCAAAGAAAATTCACGTTTCACTGCCAACATTATCCATTAATGTCTTTAAGTGGTCATAATCTACTATTTTTATATAATGCTTTTTGAAATGTTTAAGATTTCTTTTTTGCACTGTAAGCTTTGCCTCAGTTTTTATCAGAAAGAGGCGAGTTCTGTCTTGTTAGTGCCATTAATGTTTACGAACAAATAATTGTACTCAAGTAGTCATCCTGAGTAATTCCTTTTAACAGGAGGAAACTGGCGTACAGAGATGGCTCCTGTGGGCTGCATTACCTTTCGCTTGAAAAACATAGGACTGAGAAACTTGAATATTTTCTGAATATTTTTCTTGTAGATTACCAGCTCTCAGTTTCTTTCAGCCCTTTTCAAACTTACACCAGCACAAAGACAATCAGCTCAGCTTACAAAGGGAGATACCAGTCCCGAGTAATTAAACCTCTACAAAAATGCAAGCCAAGCCAAAATAATTCTACTGTACCATTTAACATTCATTACTTAATATTACTCAAGTAGTATCAATAATCAATATTTGACTTTTAAAAAACATCTTAAAACTTTACTTCCCTTAAGTCCATTTCTCAACCACTGTGCTAGCTGATGACTTAAATATGGAGTGTGGCGATAAGGCTCATGGGAGGTTAACGTACACAAAAATGTTCTGAGGGCAGAAGGAAAAATGATTGGTTTAGAGAGATAACCAATCAGATTGTAGAGGAAGTGGGTCGAAGCAACTAGAGGAGGCAGGACCGACCAATCAGATGTCTTGGTCCCTCCTCCTCTAGTTGGACCCACCTCCTCTACAATCGAATTTGTCATCTCTCTGAACCAATCGTTTTTCATTCTACCCTTAGAACATTTTTGTGTAGGTAAAACTTAAGTCAATTCCTCAACCACTGTGCTAGCTGCTGACTTAAATATGGAGTGTTGCTATAAGAAATATAGACTGAAAAATCGCATATTACCTTGATGGCAGTGCAGGCGATCTGCAGGTGGTGGAGCTTTCTCAGTGTACTCTCTCTGTCCGTGAAGTACGAGGCTGCCAGTTGGTGCAGCGTCTCCAAGGTCACTGTTGTGCTATTGGGGTCCCCCACGTCCGCCACCCGGCCCAGCTTCCTCTTATCCACGAATATGGTCAGCGACTCCTCACCTGTGCAGCCAAAGGCACATGTGAGACCGAGGAACTGCGTTACTGTGGGCATTTTGCTTGCTGAATGTCAGGAGGACGGCAGTAATGAAGTAATGAAGCTCATAATGAAACAACATCTCACTGTAAAATGGACCAAACCAAAACAAATACTTGACAACACAGGTAGACATCCTGGTACATTTTCAAATTTTCACGTTTTAAAAAGATTAAATTATTATTATTAATTTTTTTTTTTTTTTTTACAAAATAATCCATCGATTTTTTATTTTTTTTTTTTTACCTCCAAGCGTAGCAGAGAGCAGAAAATGAGTGCCGTATTTTTTGATGATATTCTCCGTAATCTTCCTGAGGCTGGGTCTTCTCCCGAGCATTCGGATACTCTGCATAAACTCAGGGTCAAGAGGGAGGACGAAGCCATTGTTGTCCAACCTCTCCAGTGCCAAGCTGTTGACCTTCCAACGTCCAAACTCCCTGGAAAGTACAGAAAACGCGCTACATCAGCCGTCCTCTCCTGTGAATGCAATAAAAAGATCTAACGAGGCAGAGATGAGTTATCTGCTGCCAGCTATACATGTGAATACTTTTAGGTGTCCTGTTAATTTTTGTCATTTTTTTTTGACTGTCTTTGGTACACACTGTACTTGTAACAGCAAGACTTTAGCAGTAGTTTATACCAACTAGGACCAATGAAAGAAAAACAGTTCAATGTTCAGTTTAAAGCAGCAATATCACAATTCACGAACATTAACTACATTTATTCCCGACTGCTCGATGCTACTATTTGCATTATAATTGTTCTTACAACACTGTCAATGTTGACACTTGTGGTCTTATTTAAGGTCTTTTAATTATGCATTTTGTCCAGTTTATCAATGTACTGTAATACTGTTTATGATTTGTCAATTTTACTATAGTATTAGTGTTAGACATACTGGATATTTTTCTATTTTTCCAAATTGCTTTATCATCACTTGAACGAAGTCACACTTGTTTGTATCTGTACATAATCTCCTCTGCAGTAATTTTGTTGTGGTTGTTCTGTAAACAAACCTCTGACAAATTATCAGAAATATTGAATGCAGTTAACTCCTCTGCCCCATGCCGTCGATCAAATTACCCCAATGAAAACCATTCTAAAAAAATAATTGAACAATCAACTAATTATGCCTTGTTTTATGTCAGTTCATCTACATAATAGGGACAATTACAAGCACTGGTGGCACAGAGGTGCGAAAAGGGATCTTAACCATGATTGACTTTGTGTCTCGTGGCAGAGCTGGATGGGTTAGGGATTGCATGGTGTATCAGAACTGTGGCCCCCTGCACTGAGGAATGGGGGGGTTCTCTGAAGAACTACCTGACAAGCTTCTAACTGAGACCTGGGGGAACACAGTCAGAGCAGGAATTTGTATCAAAAAGTAAGGAATAATTTGAACATATACATGGGAATAAACCTATGAGTTGTTGGTCTTTATGATTCAGAAGGCGCATTTCAAAGGGAAACGTGAATCGTATGCGATCAAAGTCTTTATTAAGCTTTCTGATTTGCATAAGTTTTTAAAGTTTAGTAATAGCAAAAGCTCCAATTAGCATCAAAATGTATCAAGCATTGCGGTGAAGTCAGCATGACGACACCAAGAAACAATGCTTCTTCAGCTAAGTATTTCAGCTCATATACATTGCTTTTCTTAGAAAAGAGTAACTGAATGCAGATTTACTCAAGGCAATATTCTATGTTTATGCTCGTTCACCAAATTCTTTTCTTAAGGTCTTAATGCCACCGACTATAATTATACACATCATATTTTAAACAAATCAAGAAAATAACAGGTAGTGAAGGACCAATATAAGAGCATCACATGCAATTCCTTCGCATATGTATATATCTCTTCCTGTGAGAACCTCAGTGTCTCTGCCCAGATATCCTCCTATGATTCTGATGTCGTTCATTATTAGTTTTTACTTAATGTTAGCCAGGGAGTCGGACCTTTGCACGGCAATATCAGACTAATTACCTAAATTTAATCCCAATGAACTTTGTAGATCTCCAGATGACAGTTCTAACTACTTCAAAGTTCATTCTGATTAATCATTGGCATCCAGTCTTTACCGGCTCGTTAAAGCACTGACATCTGACAGAGCTGAATAAATGTGACTGAAAAAAGGCGATTTTATTGACGGTTAAAGTTGTTCATTTACACTAACGATACCGGGGTATTTTCAGTTGAGTGAAGGGCCGTCAGTGCCTGGGAGACTCTGCTCAGTAGAGATTGACAGGAAAAACTCCATCCTAAAGTTCAGGTGGGGCATGTCAATAGATTGGTGACTGATCAGCAGGGATCTCTGTGGGATTGTGGGATAGCTCCTGTGTACATAAAGGTGGATGCTACACCACTGGACATCCAGTAACTCAACATGTAGAACAATGTGCCAACAATACAAAGGCCACAGCTTCAAAACAATGGGAGTAAACATCTATCGTAAGCCATCACTCTACTGCAAGACACTTTGGATAAAAGTGTAGAACAATTTCTTATGTGCATTTGATGCTAAATACATAAATAGAATAAATGATTATACTGAGTCTAATCAGCTGGCCTCAGTCTAATGAGGGGCTTGCGATGCTCATTGAGTAAAACACAGTATTGCAAACACTATTTCACAGTTTGCTGTGACCGTTTCCTTTAGCTAGGCAAGCCTGCTCTGGCATTTCCATTCGGCATCTCATCCAGGGTGTCCCCAACCATGTGCCCTCTGCGACCTGGGACGGACTCAAGCCCCCGCCCCATATCGACCCTCCGCTGGATGACTGGATGGATGGATCTCGACTGAGATACAGTATTTTTTAAACATTCATTATCATCTCGCACACACTACACACCGTAAACAAAACACTTCATATAAAACTTAGAAACGGTTATATTCTATTAAAATTTTATGACACAATTACTATTATTCAGATGCAGAGGTGTGTTTCTGAGAGACAGCCAAATCTAAAACGAAATCAGCTATCGACATATAGTATACTATACTAGGAGATTACAGGTGTCAGACTTCAGTTCTGGGGGGCCGGAGTCCTGCATATTTTTGGGTTTCCCCTCGTTTAACACACCCGATTCACCTCCTTGTGCTAATTACCACACAGCTCTTGAGCTGAATCATTTGTGGTGGAACAGGGAAAGAACTAAGCTGGGCACTGGGTTGTGGCCACCCAGGACTGCAGTTTGACACCCCTGACAGAGTATGTATATTGCATGCTGTACACTATAAGCATAGAGTATACTATAAATATATATCAACTCACTTTATGCTATATAGAAATCACAGAATATTATCCTTCAGTGAACAAGCTATGTAAAATAGCCTAATTAATTGATGGATTTTAACTGGAGTACAAAGCAAACTCATACAAAACTGCAAGTAAAAAAACTGTTGTATGGTATTTAAATTGCTGCATTTAGCTGTCTTATTTACATTCATTAAGGTAAAGAGGCAGCAGCTACCATAATGCTTGAGGATGTGGTTTGATAAGCAATGATACAACCTGCTAATCTCCATATTTCACACCTGCTGAAGACAGGCTTCCGGCCAGAGGAATACATTACAATCAAGGCGCTAAGGTGTCCATTATGTGACAACCACTGTGGCTTAAGAGGTGATGAAGTAGGGGGGTGTTCCACCAAGGGGATTTCTCAGTTAGCTGGGTTAACTTAGGATAGAAATCATGACTGTCCAATAGGAATGCTCCTTACCCAACTCTTACTGGATGATCATTACATCTAGCTTAAGTAAACCCAACTGAGAAATCCTACTTTGTGGAACACCCCCTAGATGCCTTCACTGCACTGCTTAACCTGCAGAGTTTCAATAACATTTATCCAGATGTGTAAAAGTCTAAAGTTAGAAATAAGAGCATGTGAAAATGATATACAAATATGTCTGCATGTGTCTATGTATTATATAATTCAGACAATAAGCTTAATTAAAAGCAAAATATATTAAATGACCCATTCTCTGAAATGCAATATACCTGAAGCGCTGGAACATAAAACCGCTGTTTTAATGAGAGCTTACGTAGTCAATTTTTAATGAGACGAGAGAAAGAAAATAACTTCTATATTTGAAAGATTAGGGTGCAGTGCATTCCTGCTCTTACCGATAGGGGGCGATAAGGCATTGCGTAGCAATTGTAAATAAACACGCTCTAACTTCTAACAAAAGGGCCAATGGAACATCTGAAAATATTCGGGGATCTACAGGAGGTCTGTATAACCCAAATGCTACACATCCATCTGTGCCTGGCAATGCCGAGAAGACTGGCTGCCAAAACACGGGTCAGCCAAACTCAAATCATTTGGCATCAACTTCTTTTTCCGGATGCTCGAACCATGTTATCTTTACGGGCAAAACTGGGGGCTGGTGCCTTTGCAAAATTAATTAGATCATTTTAAAACCAAATATTTAATCGTAACATGTCCTAACGCAAGATCAGCCACTCACTATATGGGTCCCAAGTGGAAATTCCAGATGAGGCCAGTAGATCTGATCCAGTAGTCCCCAACTCGTATGAACTAATCTGACAGATTTAACACCACTGCTATCGTAAAGACAAGATCAGCTATGCAAAACGTCGACTGGAACTAGACAACTGCAACCCAGTCGCTAATTTTTCCTGTTAATAGGCCTAAAATTTGACTAATACATGCAAAAAATATTACTTATATTAATCTCGCTAAACAAAATTGTGTATATGATTATTAATGGAAAAGGAAACACACTTATAACAGTCTCCTAGCGCGGTAATGCAATGTCACCTGTAAATCTTGTACTTAGTGGTGTAACCCTGATGGTAGCGCTCCACGAACTCCGTGAATTGCTGAGAGTGATGAAAGGGCCCTTTATCGGAGAGGAGCCATCCAAGGGGGCCGGCATGGCTGGAGGAGCTGGCGGCGGTGAGAAGGCAGCAGTGGAGGCTGAGTGTGACGCACTGCCATAGACACATCAGCGCCGGTTTAACAGCGATGCCCCGGCAGCTCATACTTCCCCCCGAATCTCTTCATTCTTCCGAAACTTTGTGCGCTCCCTCCTGCAAGCACGAGACACCGTCAAAAAGCGCCCGCAATTACACCGCGTGTTTAAAAACCCGCATTTTCAAATATTTTTCGCCATGATAAGCCTTTCCGTGTCCCTCACCGCGTAAAACATTTTTCCCACGCTGTTTCCAGTAGTACCTTTTTTTAAAGTGTCCTTTCTTTAGTTAACATCGGTAAACAGAAACTTGACGTTAAGTGTTAAGCGTTATTCCAGATTCTAGTCACTCTAACATAACACCAAGGTGTCCGAGTAAAAAACACGTAGGATATATAA